>MU689641.1:40053-74615 GCA_026770625.1 Nicotiana glauca
TTTCTAGATCTTTCCACATTTGCGTTTTTTGTTGGTGATGGCTGGACATTATTACAATGACAATCCATCTGATTAAGAAGAAGAAATGAACCCCTTTTCGTCTCAGAAAGAACATATTTGGTGTATTGATTCTCTAATGGAGTAGATGGAAACATGATTTCTTCAGCAAACATACACAAAAGTATGTCCAAGACAAGCAACAAGAAGCCACGAAATTCATACAAGATTAGGCGATAGCAACGTGATTTGCTAGAATAAAATTTCATACGGATTTTTTCCTACTCCGATCTTGCCGTCGCGTGTTTTATCGCAATTAACATGTGTTAGAGAGATTGTTAATAGAATCGATTCAGGTATGTTAAGGCTATCCCTTCTTTCCTTTTGCATGATCCGTACATACAAAATAAAACGAGCAAATGCACAACTTCCATAAATGATTCTATTCATAGAAGTATTAGAAGTGACCAGGTTATTGAATTTTCATGTATCTTATTATTCTATCATCTGTTCATGTGTCTCAGAAAATACGTAAGTTGATAAAGTTTAATTCATGATATTAATCAAAGTCATAATGGTCTTATGACGTTCCGATAGATTTTATTGACGTACTTCTCATGCATTGCATTCATTTATACATGTACATTGAACCATGACCAGATGGAGTTATATACGCGTATATATATGTATATATACGTATATGGGATATGGGAAAGGTTATGACATTATATACGCATCACCACCTGATCAGCCGGTATACATTGATGATTTTGTCCACAATGGCCGAGATGATACGATGGGATGCCCTCAGAGACCTAATGATGTTATGAAATATGTACCTATGCACGATATGATATTTATACGCATATGCATGATACTGTAATTATTTCATGATTTGCAGAGTTATCCCGACTTACAGGTTAAATCATTTACTCTATGTTTCTCCCATGTCTGTTATGTACTTATTTATGTGACTTATATACTCGGTACATTATTCATACTGACGTCCCTTTTGCCTGGGGACGCTGTGTTTCATGCCCGCATAGATAGGTCAAGAGTCCTTCAAGTAGGCTATCAGCTTAGCGGAAGGTGTTGGTGCGCTCTATTTTCTCCAGAGTTGCTTCTTCGGTCAGTATGATTAGTATATGTATTGATTGGTACTGCGGGACCCTATTCCGACCTTTAGAATATTATGTATTCTTAGAGTTTTGTAAATATATGTCATGTACGTAAAAGATTGTATAGCCTTGTCGGCCTATGTTTAGTATACGAGTGATTATTTTGGTCTCATAAGCCTGCATGTCTTATATATAAGTTGGTATTACATGTTTCATTCTAGTTATCTTACAACAACCTTTCTGTCTCATTTACTTTTGATATCATTGTCACGACCCCAGTTCACCCTCCATGAACATGTCGTGATGGCACCTAGTCCTTGTGACTAGGTAAGCCTAACAATGCGGAAGAAAAACCAAAAATTTTGGAAGCAAATAAATAAAACTGAACTGGTAAAATAAACAGGGTTTAAGGTGCCGCTCGATACATACCACAACAATCCTCAAGCTAACAAAACTTTCCAAAACCCGAAAACTCACAAATCACAAGCTAAGGAGATACATAAGAGGCTCTGACTCAAGAATATCTATACAAAGGAGAAAATACTGGAGGTACTATACTTATTTCAGAAAAAGCTGGAAAGGGACTCCTCGGTCTGCGGACGTAGCAGATATACCTTGAAGTCTCTACTAATACGCCTTCCTCCAAGACTGACAGAACTAAGCGGGAGTACCTATATCTGCACAACAAAAATGTACAGAAGAGTAGTATGAGCACACCACGACGGTGCCCAGTAAGTACCAAGACTAACCTCGATGGAGTAGTGACGAGGAATAGTCAAGGCACTACCGATCCGAAGTCTGGGACAATCTCTCACCATGTGGCTAGTATCTCCACACTCAAAACACCTCCTATGCTGACGAGGCAGTGGAAACTGTGTGGTACGGGTACTCCAAGACCCATGATCACCTGAGTTACCATGCTGAGTCTGAAATGCGAACTGAACTAGCTGGCCCGCAAAACCTCTACCATGACGCACCCTGCCTCCAAAATAAGGACCTGTATATCTCCTCGGTCTACGAGGGCTCTTTGCCTCCTCAAACTCTCCCTCTTGATCTCGTCTGCTCTCTCTCCTGACCCTGCCTGCCGTCTTTCTCTCTAGCATAAATGCCCTCTATCCTCCTAGCAATGTTCACCACCTGCTGGTATGGAATATCCATCTCCAACTCACGGGCCATGCTGGACCTGATGAGCCCCTCAATGAACCGGCGAACCTTCTCGCGAACAGTAGGAACCAATGCTGAGGCATGTCTAGCCAAACTAGAGTAACGGACAGCATACTCCGAGACGGTCATAGCACCTTGGTGCAAATGCTCAAACTCCACGCGCCATGCATCCTTGAGGCTCTGAGGAACAAACTCTCTCTGGAACATATCTGAAAACCGAGTCCAAGTCAGTGAAGCTGCCTCGTCTGGACTGTCTAACTCATAGGTGAACCACCAATCATAGGCGGCTCCTCGAAATTGAAAAGTAGTGAAGGAAACCCCGCTCGATCCAGAGATACTCATAGTACGGAGAATACAATAACACTCATCAAGAAACCCCAAGGCATCGTCTGATGCTAATCCACTGAACATCGGAGGATCATACTTCTTGAACCTCTCTAGTCTCATCTGCTCCTGCTCGGAAGCCGCTGCCATGCCCTCGGGCTGAACTGGTACTGCAGGTGGCGCAGGTGGCGTAGGAATAATCTCTAGAACCTGTTCAACATGCGCTCGCTGCTCAGGAGCGCGGGCGGCAGGAGTCTGTGCTCCTCCCTCGGCCTGGGATGTGGCTGCAGCAAGGGGAAGCAATCATGCCTGAGCCAAAGTGGTGTACATACTCATGAACTGTGCCAAAGTCTCCTGAATAGCTGGGGCAGTAGTAGCAGTGGGCGTTTTAGGTGCCTGGACTCCGGCTGGATCTGCTGGTGGTACCTCGGCAGCAGCTCGCGCAAGCGCTCTCGCTGCACCTCGTGCGCGTCCTCGAACTCTACCCCGGCCCCGACCTCCGACGACTGCAGCAGGGGGCGCGGGTGCCTGATCGCCTCGAGTAGTACGTGTCGTCACCATCTGTGAGAGAGTAGAAGACAAAGGTTTAGGATTGTGGATGTCAAAATCTCGCACGATAGGGAAATTAAATGAAGTGAAATTTGCCTAACAGTTACATAGCCTCTCGCAGATAAGTACAGACGTCTCCGTACCGATCCACGAGACTCTCATAAACTGGCTTGTGATCTGTGACTCCTATGAACCTATAGCTCTGATACCAACTATCACGGCCCCAGTTCACCCTCCATGAACATGTCGTGATGGCACCTAGTCCCTATGACTAGGTAAGCCTAACAATGCGGAAGATAAACCAAAAATTTCGGAAGAAAATAAATAAAACTGAACTGGTAAAATAAACAGGGTTTAAGGTGCCGCTCGGCACATACCACAACAATCCTCAAGCTAACAAAACTTCCCAAAACCCGAAAACTCACAAATCACAAGCTAAGGGGATACATAAGAGGCTCTGACTCAAGAATATCTATACAAAGGAGAAAATACTAGAAGTACTATACTTATTTCAGAAAAAGCTGGAAAGGGACTCCTCGGTCTGCGGACGTAGCAGATATACCTTGAAGTCTCTACCAATACGCCTCTCTCCAAGACTGACAGAACTGAGTGGGAGTACCTGTATCTGCACAACAAAAATGTGCAGAAGAGTAGTATGAGCACACCACGGTGGTGCCCAGTAAGTAGCAAGACTAACCTGGATGGAGTAGTGATGAGGAACAGTCAAGGCACCTACCGGTCGATAAACAGTGTAATCATAGGAACAATGGTAATGACATATGAATATGTAAAGAATGCATGAACGACCAAATATGCTACAATTCACAATAAGGGGTAAATACAACAATTAACAACAAGAATATAATAAATGATGATATAGAACGACGGCAAAATCACAACCCAAATCTTAAGGTCACAAAACAGCAAAGAAAAGAAACAAGTAAATAATTCTTATCATACAATAACGTTCACAGAAGGTCTTATCCCATTCTTTCCACAATTTCACCAAGTTTCTGACTAACCATAATTCGCGAAGACCTAGCATCCGAAAGCTAACAATTGACATCCTGTGCCCCATCAATCTTATGGTCATACCGACAACTAACTGGCTAACTAGGGACACTCTCCCAAATATAATGGATAAGCGAGGAGTACCACCACCCTTAGAAAAGTCAGGAGGAATTTACCTCTAATAGGAGTACTCAGCTACGTGTATGCTTCTACAAATGTTTCTAACACAAATTCTATCAATCAACAAACATGAAAAAGGAGGACGGACCGCACGTACGATGTTCCCTCACAACTCCCAACTGGTAACATTCATACAGATAAACAATCCACAATCACAATAGAAAAACAAATAGGAATGCCTCAACAGGCCGTCACAACTCTATACAATCAATCCACGACATAGCCCACCTTATTTCACCACGTGTGCAATAAATAATATAATAGGCACCGCCTTATTTTGCCACACGTGCATAACAATGTCCCACCTTATTCCGCCACATGCGCAACCCATATATAAGCATATAACATATCCTGCCTTATTACGCCGCATGTGCAAACATCAATAACAAGAATAGCACAACAAAGACCTCGTGCAACCTTTCAACAACAACCGCACGATAGAAACCTCGTGCATCACAATATCAACAACCGCACGGTAGAAACCTCGTGCATCACAATATCAACAATCGCATGGCAGAAACCTCGTGCATCACAATAGCAACAATTTAACAGGGTGGAAATCTAACAAGAATGATAAATGTAGCAGTGTAATAATGCAAATCAACAAAGCAATAACAACTACTAGGATAAAAAAGAAACACAGGGCAACCACCACTAAATCTCAATACCAATGAGGGTCTCCCAGGATACCGTCCTGTAGCCCTCTCCTCAACTGTCCAATGGATCTCCCGGGAATTGAACCCGAAGTCCATCACATTTAATATCTAGGATCTCCCGGGAATCAAACCCGTAGTCCACCTTATCAATAGCAAAGGATCTTTCGGGAATTTAACCCGTAGTCCATCATATCAATAGCAAAGAATCTCCCGGGAATTGAACCCGTAGTCCATCATATCAGTAGCAAAGGATCTCCCGGGAATTGAACCCGTAGTCCATCATATCAGTAGCAAAGGATCTCCCGGGAATTGAACCCGTAGTCCATCATATCAGTAGCAAAGGCTCTCTCGGGAATTTAACCCGTAGTCCATCATATCAGTAGCAAAGGATCTCCCGGAAATTTAACCCGTAGTCCCAATGTAAAAGCGCAACCAAAACAGGGAAATATTCAGAGAATGAGATACACAAATACAAGTAACAGCTAAATTCTGGCCTAACATTCTTCACGTAATTTCAATTAAGGCAATTAAGCAATTAATTCTATCTAGTCATACTTCTCTAACTAACATAGATTAAATCTTGCATTGAAATCAGTCGAATAACGGAGAAACACAGTTTAAACAATTCAAGTAAAGTGGGGTTTTCAACAATTAGCACAAGTACACGCTCGTCACCTCGAGTACAAGGCATTTAAATCAGCACATAAGAAGTCCTAAGGGGAGAGTTCCCCCACACAAGGTTAGACAAGCCACTTACCTCGAACCGGTACAAAATCAACTAGGGAACGATGCCCTTGCCACGAGTATCCGACTCCAAATGGCCAAAATCTATTCAATTCAATTACAAATCGTAAATAATATTGCAAACAACTGATTCCACTATTAAAATTAAAGCTAGGGCGCGAAAATAGGTAAAATAACCAAAATGCCCCTCCAGCCAACGTCTCAGAATCAAATAATTTTTATATTTTCAGAACCCTCGTACTCTCACGAGTCTAACCATATAAGCATCTCCCAAATTGGAGGTCAAATGCCCCCTCAAATCCTCACAATTAGGTCTAAGAACTTTACCCCAACTTTCATTCAAAAATCCGAAATTAAGGTTGAATTTGAGGTTAGATTAGTGGGTATTAATCATAAGAGAGTAAGGAATTGTTACCCAATCATTGCCTCTGAAAAGCCCTCGAAATATCTCCCAAAACCGAGCTCTCTAGCTTTTGTTTTGATAAAAATGGAAGAACCCTCGTTTTGAAAGTGTTAAGTACTGCCCATGCCCTTTGTTCATCGCGAACGCAGAGAGAGGAATGCGTTCGCGGAGAAGGAAAAATTTAAGTGACAAAATCGTTCTACGCGATCGCGAAGGGAAGGCTACGAATGCGAAGGCTTGGGGTTTTGAAGCTACGCGATCGCGACAAGGCTCACGCGATCGCGTATAAGGAAACAGACGAGGTCTTGAAGTTGGCCTATGCAAACGCGTTGACTGGGATGCGAACGTGGAAGAGAGGATTGCTGAACTATGTGAACGCGTGATATAGGATGCGATCGCGATCAAGGGACAGCTACAGCTACGCGAACGCGATCGTTTCTTCGCGATCGCAAAGAAGGACTTCTGACTGCAATTTTTTGCAACTTTTCCAAAACTCAAATTGCTCCGTTGAGCATCCGGAACACACCCGAAGCCCCCAAGGTCTCAACTAAACCTACAGACATATCCCATAACATCATTCAAAACTTGTGCCAATCCTTAAATCACCCAAAACAATGCCGGAAACACGATTTAAGCCAAGATCCAAGCCTATGAACTTCAATTTCTAACCAAACACACTTTCGATCAAAAACCTATCCAAACCTTGTCTGAATGACCTAAATTTTGCAAGCACATCCAAAATGACATGATGAAGCTACAACAACTTCTAAAATTCCAAACCAACCCTCGGATCCAAAAATTCACTATTGGACCGGAACTTCAAAAATTCAAACTTCGGCATTTCAAGCCTAAATGAGCTACGGACCTCCAAATTACGTTCCGAACACGCTCCCAACCCCAAAATCACCTAACGGAACCATCGGATTTCCATTCCGAGGTTGTCATCACACTGCTCTGAATACGGACCATTTTTCAACTCTTAAGCTCTCATTTAGGGACTAAGTGTCCTAAAACACTCCAAATCCTAATACCGAACGTCCCGGCAAACCAAAATAGCAGAAATGAACTTAGGGAAAGAAGTTAATGGGGGATCGGGTCGTAAATTCTAAAAACGACCGGCCGGGTCATTACAATCATGATATGAAAAGATACGTTATATTGGCACTCGATTGAGTAAGGTACCGGGTGCCCGTCGCGGCCCATCGGTTTGGGTCATGACACCAAAATCCCAATTCACGGGTCATGATGGAGCCTAACACCGCTCGCTAGGCAAGCCAACACAGAACATCAAATACGAAAGAAATGAAACTAATGATTAGCAACAAAATGAGAATATAGGGTAAAGTGACACCACAACATACATAATAAGTCTAAAGATCAACACCAACAATCACCCATCCTAAGACGTGGAGTCACGAGTACACGAGCTACTAGAGTTTACTAGATACATTGTCTTGAAAGAAATATAATATTGTCTGGAAAGTAGAAACAGTACAAAAGAAATGGAAAGATGACACTAATGCCTGCGAACGGTATGTACCTCTATCTAGAATTGTCTATCTGGTATATGCTAAGCATCTCTCATGACTTCACTTGTACCAATGTGCGAATTTTCACAAGAATTGCAGAAGTTTAGTATGATAACTATCAAGAAGTAACGATATGATAATTAGAGTATCAAGTATATTAACAGGAAAACACATATGAAAGAGATAATAGTTACATTAATAAAGGGACATGAAATGGAAAATAAAGGAAGGTGCTACTAAGTAAACCACAACTCATGCTTCTATAACAAATCTGAACCAACCTTTCAAAGGTATATTACGAAGCCACAAAATCATGTCCTCAATATGAATATGGTACGACATCACCTTTCGTGTTTATACTCTCATCCTCACAACATAATATAATAGCTATAGCACAGAAAAACCTTCATGTCTGTCTGTCATGACCCAACTTTCCCTTCATTTGGGTATCGTGATGGCACCTAGTCTTAGGGACTACGTAAGCCTAACTCATGCTGAAATATCACAATAATAAATGAAATTTAACAGTCTTAAAGTAAAATCTATACAAAACTTATAATTTCCAAAACCCGATAGTAGAAGTCATAAGCTCTATAGAGTTTCGCTACAACTTCTAAATACAACTGTATGGGAATAAGTACAACAGTGTGAATATAAAATAGGAAGGTGACTCCAAAGCCTGCGAACGCAGCAGCAGGACTACCTTGAGTCTCCTCGGCAAGAATCTGCATAGCTACTAGCAACAATACCTGGATCTGCACAAAAACAAAATGTAGAAGTATAGTATGAGCACACCACAGCGGTGCCCAGCAAGTATCAAGACTAATCTCGGTGGAGTAGTGACAAGGATCAGTCAAGACACCTACTGGTCTAATATACAGAACTTGATATTTATATAGAGACTATGCGATACGACTAACAATTCGGTAATTAAAATAAGGAAGGAAACAACAAGTACTCAGGGAAAACATCGTAAGGAAAATGTGGAAAGGTAAGCAAAAACAGAAGCCAAATCCGAAATCACAAATACAGTAAAGACAAGTCATAACTCAACAACTCCGATAGTTTTCACCTTAAGTCTTAACCAGCAAGCGTCAATCAAATAGTCAAACTCTTTTCAAGTGATAAAAGGTTTGAAATATACTTCCTTCAAAGAAGTGTTCTTTTCAAAAGAGTTTCTTTCAAAATAATGCTTTCAAATATAATCTTTTCAAAAAAGGATGATCCTTCGAATATAAGTCACCCTGTGACACCTCATCTCATAATCATACAATGCGGGTCTCAATACCTGAACCCTAACACTTAGCATCATGTTCCCTCATCACACCTCATAATCATACTAAACTCATGTGCCCAAAGAATCATTCTCACATGGAAGGAAAATAAACAAGGGGTGTGTCTATACTCAGAAATCTCAAAGAGCCTCCTACCCGATAAGGGTGATTAACCACGTGTATGCTTGTGCAAGTGTCCAAACATAGTTCGCACCAACTAGTAAGTATAAGGAATGGAACGGACAACACGTATAATGTTTACACAGGGATAGGTTAAGTGGAAACATCAGCTCAGAACACAATGATTTTATCAAGGGATCTCCCAGGATATCGTCCCATAGTCCCAAACGTAATTATGTGTGCTAGGGATCTCTTGGTATCTCGAGGATCTCTTAGTATCCTCAATATATGTACTAGGGGTCTCTTGGTATCCCGAGTATCTCTTGGTATCCTCAATATATGTGCTGAGAATCTCTTGGTATCCCGAGGATCTCTTGGTATTCTCAATATATGTGCCAGGGATCTCTTGGTATCCTCAATATATATACTAGGGATCTCTTGGTATCCTCAATATATGTGTTGGGGATCTCTTGGTATCCCAAGTATCTCTTAGTATCCTCAATATATGTGCCAGAGATCTCTTGGTATCCCGAGGATCTCTTCATATCCTCAATATATGTACTAGGGATCGCTTGGTATCCTGAGGATCTCTTGGTATCCTCAATATATTTGCTGGGGATCTCTTGGTATCCTCAATATATGTGCCAGGGATCTCTTGGTATCCCAAGAATCTCTTGGTATCCTCAATATATGTGTTGGGGATCTCTTGGTATCCCGCACTACATCCAAAATCAATATATGTGCAGGGGAATCTCCCGGGTGCGATCCCATAGTCCCAGAAGTAAATATGCAGGGGGATCTCCTGGGTGCAGTCCCGTAGTCCCAAAAGTAAATATATAGTGGGGTCTCCCGGGTGCAGTCTCGTAGTCCCAAAAATAAATATACAGGGGGATTTTTCGGAACACCGATCCGTAGTCCCAAAGTAAACATGCAGCGCAACCAACAAAAACCATAGTCACAACACATTAGAAAGCTCGTACATCACCAAAATACATAAAACAACAACAAATGACAATAATACAAGGTAAGACAAGTAAATCAATTTAAGGACTATAAATCACAAGGAAACAGTAGATCCAGCTCACAAAGAATAACCACAGAAAAGAATGCTGGCATAAAAAGAACAGTTCAACCACGGTAAATATAACATATAACAATGATCCCACAATATACAAGTCAATAACAAGGAAATAAACACGAGTCAAGTAGTCCCAAATAAAGGCAAGTCAACAAGATATAAATTATCTAAACTCCTTTTAAGGTTGGACAACTTTTGAGGATATTCAAAAATTCAATTAAGGGAAGATGATCTTAGCTTCACTCAAGACTAAACAGTTTCAGAAGGGGTAATGAAATTCTCAAATAAGATAAGCAACTATGAAAAGATAACATGACAATAGGTGAGGAACAATTCTTCAGTCAAATCAATTAGGAGTCAATTAAGCAATAAGAGTGAATCATGCAACAATTAATTCCACTTGATCATGTAGAGGTGAAACAAATAGATATGAAACTCAGTCATGTCAAGAACACATTCCTACATAGTGAATATAAAGACCTAAGAACCCTAAAAGACTAAGTTTTCCACAAATAAGTCCGAGAACGCACTCGTCACCTCGCGTACAATAAACATAGAAGACTCATATCCTCAGGGGAAGTCCCCCACACAAGTTTAATCAAGATACTTACCTCAAAGACGACACGCCGTGTATGCGGTAAAATCAGAAAACTTGATTTTTTGATGTCAAGACATTTTGGAAGCCTTCCCCGAAACCACGAGGGTGTGAGGCCACGGTCGAGTCCTCGGCCTCAGGGCTCGTCGAGATCCGAATCAAAAGAAGCAGGGACCGAGGTCAAGATAAGAAAGGAAGTCTCCTAAGTACATGGCTACACCTGACAGGTCTGGCCCATCTAAGAGCCTACTGAGAGGACTTGCGTCAGGCCATCTTATATTTGTACCCTTGCAATTAATATATATTTACTTTACCAAGTCCCCTCACCTATATAAGGGGGACTCATCCTACCTTGTAAACGACTGATGTTTCTCCACTTCTCCACAATGCAATAATATCTCTCTCTCTCCCTTTCTTCTAAATCATCAGTCTTCATCGACCCCGAGGCCGTCTTAGTATTATATTGTTTCTTTCTTTGTTCTTCATCATTTAGCTCAAGATTTATAGTATAGAGCCTTACTTACTTATATCTTTATCTGTTATCCCCTTCCCGACTACCCTCGATAAGCCCGAGAAAGGCTCGAGGCCTGGCTTTAAGGTACCTACTGGCTTGCTCTACGCCTGGGAACGTCCCCTTACTGGTTTGATTATTGCTTTGGCTAACTCGATCTCTACTGTCTTACTAAACGTTTTAACACCAATCACCCTAACAAACTAGATCGGGAATAGATCATGTATTTTTAGAATCCCATTTACAAATTTAATTACTGTTACCATTTTCACGATAAACAGTTTGGCGCCCACCGTGGGGCTAAAAATAATAGTGATTATTCTCGTGTTAGTTTCGTCACTTAAATGCACAATATCATTCACACTTTTTCTTGACCAAGATCTTTCGATTTCAGGTTGATAATCAGCTCGATAAGGGAAATCGAGGATAATAACCCCAAAAATCACAAAGAGAACAGTATGTCCATTCTAACGACTGGCGCGACACCGCAAGACCTCGATAACACATCTAGATCGATTCGAGCAGATGTGGATCCATACGATGAACAACGTGGTTACAAAGTCTCGCACACCGATGGAGGCACGCAACACACTAACCAACAGGAAGCCCGAAAAATCCCAGCCCCGGTAGAATGAGAAGTTAATCTTCGTATAATTTTTGAAATATTGCAGGAGCAACATTTGGCTATCTCTCAGCTACAGAGCCGCTCAGAGACTCTCGGCGCGACAGCACCCAAAATATCTCCTCACTTCGAGCTAGTATCCGAGGTATCGGGGAACGATGAACCAACAACCTATCCTGCGGCAATAAGGAAGCTAGAAGACATTATCGTAAAGATCGACTCACCCTCGCGGATACTCCTACAACAACAGTATCCCGAAGATACGATCCCGGGACTTATTACGCAGAAGTCGGAAACAACGAAATCCCCCAGGAGTGACAGGACCCCAAGTCCTCACATGTGCACCACCACTCAAGCATGACCATCCAGGAACGGCGACCTCCAAAATGGAGAATTCGGGACTGTCCCGATAAGGAGATTTGAAAAAATTCCCCCAAAAAAACCATGACGCAGCATCATTGTTCGACATCAAATATCGGGGACCCGCTTACTGCACTAGCGCGATCCGTGGAAGCACACGCCAATGCCATCAAAATGATGCCAAGGGGGCTCAATGCACCAAAGGTCGGGAGAATATGAAGAAATAAAATATCACGAGAAGTCGCACCCTGCTATCTGACAAGACAAACGAGACCGCTCCCAGTCTCGAATAGTGAGGTGGCACGAACTCTCGCCCAGAACCCAAACAAAGCATACTCGGCGACTCTGGACCAGTTCAAATGAACCTTGATCGAATATCCGATCGAGGCTTGGTCAGATACCAGCATCCAACACCAGAATCAAGTCAGAGCCATGGTTGACCCTTGAAAAACCTCCTCGAGCTCGGCATGTTCGGGCAGATTCCCAACAGAAAGGCTGACACTGAATGAATAGAGCCATCATCCACACGGCAAGAACGGGAGAAACGATTCGAGGCACATCACATCTTGCAATAATGAGGCAGTAGCCCAAGGAAAACTCCTGCGAGGAACCTCCAATGGTACCAGATTCAACAAGATGCAACCGGCAAGGAAACCTCGCCCAATGGGGCTTAATTTCAACGTTGCAGTTCCAAGCATAGTGGTCACCATACGCGAAGCTGAGGACTCCAGGTGGCTCGGACCTATTCAATCAAAAACCTTTTAAGGAAACCATGTCCTGCCACGGGAATCGCAAGACACTCGGAGTTACAGACCTAAAAGAGCAACAACTATGCTATTCAACAAAGGCAGCCACAAAGTATCGCCAAGCGAGCAAACCCATATCCAGATACATTGACGAAAGGAAATCGGAAAAATTAGAGCCGACAAGCGATGTCATATCATCACAATTGTTAAAGGATGGCGGCATCCCGCGAAGATTCGTAGAATGTGGAGTGCAAGTGCCCGTCACCAGAAAGTGATGGTCCCGGGAAATACTCCCCAAGGACACCCTCTCGCTCGAAGGAAAGGACGCCGAGATTCCACCTCGGCATCACATTAACGTATTGCTAATTCCTTCTTTCAGTCGACTCATTTAAAATAAAACATACATTTATGAGTGCAAGTGTATCGGACGAAATTATAGGCCAAAACCAATAGGACGACCCGACGTAGCATCGCTCTCGGGTCGGACCACTGATATGTTTCCAATGGCGATTGCCACAATGACCAAATCGGTCCCCTTGCGTGGCCTGGCCGAGCTTAGGCTAATATATCGAGCGACATAGGGCACAGACACTTTGTATAGACAACGTACAATGAGTATATCGCCCAGGATGCAATTCCGGCCCTGCTCCTCCAAAGGTATAAAACCCCGTGACAGACGCAGGGCCAAAGCATCTAGCTACGAGCGACAAGATGAGATCCCTCGTCCGGCGTTTCCCTCAAGTGAGGCTAAAGGGTAAGGACAAGTACGTCCTCGGCCAGGCCTGGCTGGACGAGGAGGACGACTGCCGCAGGGCTTACTCCCCGTAACGTAGCTTCCTTTTATCATTTCCTTTCCTTTCTTGTTGATAATCTATACGCAAGCGGCCAGCTGAGGCATTCAGTAGTTCTGGATCCCGCTCGAGGATCCACAACCACCATGGGGCCCGCCGGGCATTCTTTCCTCGACCAGGTTTCTAACAGGAAGAAGGTTTAGCCGATAAGATTATTAACAGAACTGCATATCCCCAGGGAAGGGACCTGACGAGTTCGTAGTCCTCTTCCTATCCTGAAATTTTCCAGTATGGAATCATACAAGCAAATCGGATAATCACGGGAATCACACCCGTATGGACCAGACTCACAACAACAGGACAATATGTATTTGTAACTTATATTTTCGCCAAGCAATAAACAATATTTTTTAAGCATTCGACGCCTCGAAGAAAAATATTTCGGGTTATCCTCAGCAAAAAACCTCTCCATCAAATGCATCCTGAAACACTCAGAGACTTAAACAATTCAGCACCCCAATGACCCCAGGGGTCGGGGCTTCGGGCTCACAAAGCCCTCGCGATATGGCTCCAAGTCTACAAAAGGCAGTATTCAAGCCTAAACTGATCCAATATACTCGGAGACTCAACATGAACAATTTGACAACCTGCACGACCCAGGGTCGGAACTCTGGGCTCACCAAGCCCAAGGAAAACAACTCTGAGTTCACAAGAAGCTGTCTTCAAGCAAACTCGATAACTCGGAGGCTGTCGCCAATCGCCACGCACTAGAAAACCCAAAATTGTAAGATCCTAAAGGGCATCCTTGACAAAACCAGATCTATTCTCCTTATACTGTAAGACATCAACAGGCATGGCAAACTGTAAGACCTCAACATGCATGAAAAATCCTGCAGTTTAGGCTATACGTCGCATTTGTAAGAATCCTTAACGGGTATACCTTTGGCATAGACACCTAAAACTGCCTCTCAGGATCAAAAAAGGCCCCGGCCAAACACACATGACTCCGGTCGAAATGGCTGCTACAACCCTAAAAGTGTGACTCGGTGATGCCCCACTATTGCTAAAAAATCCTCCGAATCTACTTTGGAAAGAACCGGTTAAACACAGGCTTCCCTAAACAGGCAAAAAGCGAGTCCCGACCATATCGGCTCCAAAATCATAAAAGCGTTGATCTACTCGACCTATGAGCTATGAACCTTCCGAGGTGCTCAAAACATCACCGATTACGACTTGAAATTGAGGTTCTTTTAGAACTGACGACGGGTCAGGCAAAATAATCAATAAGACTTTAACGAGAGGAAACAAAGCCTACAAAAAAGCCTCCGGGCCTCACATCAAAATAGCGTAAGTGCCATTGTCGCCGGCTAAGCAAGCCTTCGGGCCTCACATCAAAAGGTCTCTACGATCATACAACGTAAGAGTCATTGTCGCTAGCTTGAAAATTGACAACTTGAGGATTAAAGTGAGCTTGAATCGTAACCCGATTCGGAGACCGGATCCAAAATAGTTAACCTAAGCAAAGCCGCCGGGCCTCACATTAACAAGTCCCTGCGACCGAACAATGTAAGTGACATTGTCACCGGCTAAGCAAAGACTCCGACCCTCACATCAAAAGGTCTCCACGACCAAATAGCGTAAAAGCCATTGTAGCCGGCTAAGCATGCCTCTGGGCCTCATACTGAAAGGTCAGTGACCAAGCAATAGAAAGGCCACCGTCACTGATCGAGAACTCAGATAAGATTTAAGGGTTGATTATAGCTCGAGTTGCAACACGACTCGGAGACTGGGCCCAAAAATCATAACACTCCTTAAAGCATGACATCAATGCCTCTTTATCCAACCGAAACCTCCGAAAAGATCAAAGGTTCGATTATAGCTCAAATCACAATGCGACTCAGAGACTGGGCCCAGAAAATTGCCAAACGCCTGAGGGCAGAAAATTAAAGAAATTATCACCAGCCCAAACATGCTCGAGGGTAAGATAAGCTCGAGTCAGGATCCTGACTCGAAGACTGAACCCGAGGGCAATTCAATCACAATGCGCCTAAAAACACAGCCCAAATGATGCTATCAACAGCCGAGACATATCTCCAGGCCGCGCGCCCACAAAAATGCTTCAGTCCAGGAGCACAAAGGGTCATCACCCTCCGCCCGTGCATGCGAAAAAAAGCTGGAAGGCCAATCAGAACTCGAAGCCGTAGTGCGACTCGGGAACTAGCTCCAAAAACTGGTCTACGCAGTCGAAAGCAACGATAGAAAAAAGGTACAAAGGGAATAATACTTTAAAATTTCCTCCTATGTTACATGAAAAAAACATTCTCCATCTACATGCACGCCCTACGCGCGTCGGAAACCAGGTTACAAAATGATAGGACCTTATGTTGCGCCAAAAGGCTACAACCTATCAAGATCGCCCTTTGAAACATCCACGAAGAGTGAACAAGCGTCGCCCTCATCCGCCCTTGCTTGAGCCAATTCCTCCGAGAAAATAAAGCCTCTCGCTCCAACTTTCTCGAGCACCTCTCTCCAGGATCGACAACGAACATATTCCTCGATCCTCTTCTCACTATCAAAGGCTTGCCTTAACTCAGATTGAGCGTCAGCAACCTCCTTTATGCAAATTGCCATCTCACGATGCGCCCTGGTTCGGCTTAACGCCGCTTTTGCCCGGGCATCAATTATTTCGGCCTTGATCTTCGAGAGGTCGGACTACATTATATCAATCATATCCATATGATCCTTGGCATTACCACGAGACAAGTTAAGCTGCGCCTCAAAGGCAGGATCTTGGCTGAGGCACTCACCTCCTCCAAGGCTGGAGCCAACATTTAACCCTTTAGTTATTCGCAAGCTGCCCTAACATGGTTCACGTCACCTTTAAGGTACTCCAAGGCCTCTGTCTTTTTCTGCAACTGATACGGCAAGAATAAGTTAGCCTAAAAATTAGAAAGAAGTAAAGAACACACTACAGGAAGTTACCTGCTCCATCAAATAGCTCTCATAGTTCGAGCTCTGATATGCCTCATATCGCCAATGCTGCAACTCGATTTCCTTCTCTTCGCAAAGAAGCCTAAGGGATTCTCCCTCATCCCGAATCCTATGGAACTTAGCCTTTTGACGAGACAACTCTGGCTTAAGCCTATCACAGGCCTGCGCAAGAAAGATTCAATAAGAGGACGAAGATGTGGGATATGAAAGATATATGCACTAACTCACCGCGAAGTGAAGATGTTAGATTTCCTCCAGATCAGAACACGCTCCTGATAGTACTGCTCCTGCAACCCCGGAAGAACCGGCCCCGAGAATAACATGCTCATTCAAGGGAGCTGTCTGCTGAGAAACAATCACCCCGAGAAAAATCGGCTCAGGCGATGGCCCATCTTCAGAAGCACGTGCCCGACCAGCGCCACTAAAAGCTCCTTCGCATGATGGGTCCCGGGCCCTCTTGCTGGTACCGTCTTTCGGCCTAGAGGCTAAAGACTCCATCTCCTCTCTGGGAAAGTGCTTCCTCGCCTCGAGGAACCACTTGATATCTACAAAAAATAGTAAATCTAGCATAAAGGATATGGGAAAATGTCGCCTCGAGTACATATCAACGGGAGAAAAGAAACATACGCACGCACCTTGCTGGTACACTCCCCACCTGATGCGAGACATGGCTCGCTATCTGCGTTCATCGCAAGACGAATGGGTCACCAGCCACTGAACCCAGCCGGACAAATCATGAACTTGGCCCGGCATCCACGAAGTTGCTGCAACAAGGGAAGTAACACTAATTACTTGGCCGATTTTTGCCAAGATCAAAATCTGAAGGAACGGCAAAGCGCCTCACTTACGTGCGTGATTCCACCCCTCGGAGAAGGGCAGAAACTCCACAGGAATAATATCGGTCGTCCTAACTCGGACAAACCAACTAGCCCACTCTTAATATCTGCCTTCCTCATCATCAACAACAACGGGCATGGGTGAACGACCCCTCAAGATTAATAGTCCTCGATGGTGAAAGGGTTGATATAGCCTGATGAGATGATCGAGCGTGAATTCAAGTCCGTCTTTTTCCGCAAAGAATCTCATCATCAGCACTGTTTGCCAAAATGATGAATGAATCTACACTAGAGTAACCTGATACTTCAAGCAAAAATCGAGCACAACCTTATCAAGAGGACCAAAGGCAAAGAGGTATAGGTACACACTCAAAAACCCATCAGCAAAGTCCGCGATGCCTTCACTTGGGGAAAGCACCCGCAGTGTCATCCCCTTGCTCCACCCGCAGTATCACCTCGCTATCTCCAGGTGTTCCTCTCTTACCATGGACACCGAATCCAGAGCGAAATCCTTCGACTCTCCAGCACCGGGAATAGCATTCTCCGCCCTTTGCCCCGATTCTGAGGTGGTCGCCATGACTGAAGCAGAACTAATGAAATAAAGTAAATAAGCATGGACGCTTTTCGCACTTTAAAAAGATAGGGAGCCCTATACCGAAACAGAAGAACAATTGAGTGAAGTCTCACAAAAAGGTCGAAGCCTCCCCTCTTATATACAAAAGGCAATGGTGAAATCACCTGCCAGATGTAAGCTCCAGGAAGCCAATGGCCTCGATACGAATCGACGGGTCAATACCCGACCCAGGAAAAATACTCCAATAGACGACTAAGCTCGAGGATCCACGCGAATTATCTCCATGCTCCAGACAACATTTCATATCTGGAATCCCCGACCGCCAAGAAGAGGGTCACGATAAGCTCCATAGCACCGATGCCAGATGCGAGGCATGCGTCCGGGCTCGCATTTCCCACTCTGGAGGGGCAAACTCCGGAAACTGTGATCTCCAAAGCTCCACAAGGCCCCAAAGAAGCACCCCGCACATAGGCAAACTCCTCGAATGGAAGCCAACCTTACACTCTTTGAAAGATTTATCCACATCAAAATAAACAGGACCCACCGAGTCACCCGAGGATGACCTTCATCCAGGGTATCATTCCCGAATCCCCCAGGATTGGATACAAGATCCCCAAATGATCCTATAGGCCTCGAAAACTCAAGCTTATCCAGTCGGTCCTTCACCAGTCCAAAGTACGACAAAAAAGAAAGCGGGGAAGAGCCTTGCCAATCAGTTGGAGACCAGAACATGCTATCACGGCAAGCTACAATGGCCCATAAACAAAATAAGGCATTCAAAAATCCCGAAGGGCGTAAAAGCAAGTAAGCTCCAAAGGGGAAGAAAAAGTCTATCTCACGTGGCCTGAAAAGTCCATCCACATCTAGATCAATTAGGGCTCCGGGGTACCCGAAGACGACCTGCATCTGGAGGCAGTATCCCCGGAGGCCCCTGAACTTAACGCGCGATCCCCGAATCACTCGGGAGACTTTTATAAGCACCAAAACATCAGATCAACCCAGAGTTGCCCTTCGAGTGGGACCGAAAAGAGCCGATATCGATCGGTAAGAAATTGAAGCCAAAGCTTAAAGATTCGGTGGGCCCCTGCCTCAAAGGCTGGCGGTGCCACTTTATCCCATGGGAAAGGAAGAACCCTAGGGATAAAGTGCCACACCAATCCTAGGTAGAAGATTGAGAAGCGGTGCATAATTTGAACAACCATCTACGTAAATGTGAAACCAACTCTCCACCCATCGCCATCCCGGGCCAGCGATAATAGCGATGACCTACACACCGACGATCGCAGTAGTATCGGGATAGCATGTTTATGTTCGACGAAGGAAGGCCCCGGCAGAAGGCCCCGATATAGAAAGCTTCCACCGTGGCAATCAAAGGTAAAAGAAGATGGCAAGGAATAAGCAAAACATAGCAGCATAAGTATTGAGATAAATGATGCAATACCACAAAGCGCCCTCATTTATAGGGGGAAACAACACAGTCATCAATGCTTTGGAAGATTGACCGACAGGTGTAATTGTACCTCCTTGAAAAAATGAATCGATGAGAGCACTTTTGCCTCGAGGAGCGAAAACGACAAGGCATCGAGTGGGGATTTATGAGACACGCCATCTGTCACAGATGATTGCATCGCGATCTGAATCGCCATTATGGCGTCACCAAAAGGAGCTCGAGGAGTCGAGTGTCAGAATCATTTCCCATCACTTCGTCATGAGAAATGCGGAGACTATCTATACACAGTAAAATCAGAAGACTTTATTTTTTGTTGTCAAGAAATTTCAGAAGCCTTCCCCGAAACCCCGCGGGTGGGAGGCCACGGTCGATTCCTCGGCCTCAGGGCTCGTTTAGATCCGAATTAAAAGAAGTAGGGTCCGAGGTCAGGATAAGAAAGGAAGTCTCCTAAGCACATGGCTACACCTGACATGTCTGGCCCATCTAAGAGCCTACTGAGAGGACTTGCGTCAGGCCGTCCCATCTTTGTACCCTTGTAATTAATATATATTTACTTTACCGAGTCCCCTCCCTATATAAGGGGGACTCATCCTACCTTGTAAACGAATGATGTTTCTCTACTTCTCCACAATGCAATAATATCTCTCTCTCCCTTTCTTCTAAATCATCAGTCTTTATCGACCCCGAGGTCGCCTTAGCATTATATTGTTTCTTTGTTTGTTCTTCATCATTTAGCTCAAGATTAATAGTATAGAGCCTTACTTACTTATATCTTTATCTGTTATCCCCTTCCCGACTACCCTCGATAAGCCCGAGATAGGCTCGAGGCCTAGCTCTAAGGTACCTACTGGCTTGTTCTACGCCGGGGAACGTCCCCTTACTGGTTCGATTATCGCTTTGGAAAACTCTATCTCTACTGTCTTACTTCAAGTTTTAACGCCAATCACCTTAACAAACTAGCTTGGGAATAGATCAGTACTTTTAGAATCCTATTTACAAATTTAATTGTTGTTACCATTTTTACGGTAAACACACCGATACTCAAAAATGCACTTCTCGGGTGAAAAAATCTCCGAACGGTTCAAATCTAACCAAATTAACTTCAAAGCACAAATAAAATACATAAGGAACTATTCCGGATCCTAAAGTTTTAGTCTTTAACAAAATCTAAAAATCAGTCCAAAAGTCGACCTCCGGGCCCGTACTTCGGAACCCGACAAATTTTATAAAATCCGAATACCCATTCCAATATAAGTTCAACCATACAAAAGTTACCAAATTCTGAAACCATTTCGTCCCTCAAATCATGAAATTTCGTTTTGAAAATTTTCTTCAAAAACCAACATTTTCCCTAACTAAAAATACAATTTAAATGATAAAAAGGTCTAATTCACGTAATATATTTAAGTCTCAGTGAAGAACACTTATCCAATCGAATGATTTGAAGAACCCACCAAGAATCACTCAAAACCGAGGTCTACAAGTCAAAATATGATAAAAATTGCTAAACCCTCGATTTTGGACTATATTCTGTCCGCCCAGGCAATTGTGCATCACGAATGCCAAAGAAGGACCGCGTTCGTGAAGAAAAGTTAAGGCTGCCCAGGTTACTCATCGCGAATGCGACAACACGTCCGCGAATGTGAAGAAGGAAAGTCTGATGGCCCAAAGACTGCTCTTTGCGAACGCATGAAATAGTACGCTAACGCGAAGGTAGGGATGGCATAACTACGCAAATGCGATGGATAGATGCGAACGCCATGAATAAAGAGATAGAGATTCACGAGCGTGAGGCATTTTATGCGAACACGAAGAACGAAAATTAGGCGACCAGCAGAGACACTTCGCGGACGTGGAAGGGGCTTCGCGAACGCGAAGAAGGATATCAGATACCAGAAACAACAATTCAGAAACAAGGGAAAATGGCCCGTAGCCCACCCGGAATACACCCGAGGCCCTCGGGACCCCGTCTAAACACACAAACAAGTCATATAACCTAACACAGACTTGCTCAAGGTCTCAAATCACATCAAAGAATGCCGAAACAACGAATCACACCATGAATCAAACATAGGAACTTTCAAACCTTCCAACTTCCAAAACTCGTGTTGAAACCTATCAAATCAACCCGGAATGATGCCAAATTTTGCAAACAAGTCCAAAATAACATAACCGAGATATTCCAACTCTCGGAATCGCATTCCAATCCCGATATATTAAAAGTCAACTATGGGTTGAACTTCTCTATTTTCCAAACTTCATTTTTCTAACTTTCGTCGAAACGCCACAATTTACCCTACCGACCTCCAAATCAGAATCTGGATGCGCGACTAAGTCCAAAATCACCATACGAAGCTGTTGAGACCACCCACAACCCATACCGGGGCTGTTTAATCAAAATTCCAACTCCGGTCAAATTTTCACCGCTTAAACTTCCAAAACTAGATTCCTTCTTCCAATTTGACTATAAATCATCCGTTAACTGAATTCAACCATGCACGCAAGTTGATACTCATATTATGAAGCTATTCCAGACCTTATTCCGCTAAACGGAGCTTAAATTCTCAAAGTGACCGGTCGGGTCGTTACGCTATCCTCACTTTCTTTCAAGCTCGGTAACACCTTCGTGCAATGATATTGATATATGAATAAATCACCCTCGTGTACACTCAAGCTCCATCACAATCACGAAAACACCCTTTGTGCATTTCATTCTTCCACACCAAGCATCACATATAACAAAATATGAAGTAAGGCGGGAATCATAATCAACATCAAAGATAATATTCGAACATAGCTAGTCATTTATTACTCAAATAACTCAAACAAGATTAAGAAACAACTCTAGTATAAAAAAGGTTCGATCTTTAACATATTTGAAAAAGTCAACAAAAAGTCAATCCAGACTTACTCCGTCATCCGAAATTAAGACCAAATCGCGATTACCCATTCTCCTCCAAGTCTGAATATGTGATTTATTTCGAGATCTGGCCCCAATTTGAAGTCTAATCTCAATTTTACTAAATCCCTAATTTCTACCCAAAATCATATTTCTACTTTATTAAATCTTAGATTTTATAGTTGAAATAAATGAAAAGGCAATAGGAATTGAACAAAAACAAGTTAAACTTGATAACCTATGAAGTTGGAAAGAATTTGCTCTCCAAAATTGCCTCTATGGAGTCTAGGTAAAAAAAAAGGTGTAACATGAGCTAAATCCCAGAATCCTAATCTTTTACCAATCTGTAGATACCGCAATTGCGAACTTTTCTTCGCAGTTGCACTGTTCACAAATACGAACATTGTCTGAGCCTCACAGATGTCACAAATGCGACCAAACCTTCTATGACGACCCGACCAACCGTTTTGAGCTTTTGCACTTTTCTCGCCAGTTATCGGGCATGACTATATGTAAATTGTTATTTTTCGTTTTTAGGTTAATCGGAATAGATATAGAAGGATGATTCTCTGCTTGAAGCTTTAAATTTGAAAGGTTTGACTCAATTTTGACTTTTTAGTATTTGATATCGGATTTGGATTTTTATAATTTGGTTAGTTTTGTTAGGTTATTTTGGACTTAGGAGCGTGATCGGAATGTAATTTGGAGGTCCGTGGTAGATTTAACCTTGAATTGGCGAAATTGGAATTTTAGCATTTTCCGGTTGATAGGTGAGATTTTGATATATGGGTTGGAATGGAATTCCGGAAATTGGAGTAGGTTTGTTGTGTCATTTCTGATGGGTGTGAAAAATTTCAAGTCATTCGGACGTGGTTTGATAGACTTTTTGATCAAAAGCGTAATTTAAAAGATTTTTGGAACCTTAGGCTTGAATCCGATGTGATTTTTGTGTTTTGATGTTGTTGTGAGTGTTCCAAAGGTTGGAATATGTTTGAATAATGTTATGGGATATGTTTTCGCATTTGGTTGAGGGACCGAGGGCCTCGGGTGAGTTTTGGGTGGTTGAACGGATCATTTCATGGTGGAAAAAGTTGTAGAAAATCTGTTGTTAGTGTTGCAGACAATTGTGCTTCACGTTCGCGAGTAGACCCTCGCATTCTCGAAGGGTTAGGATGTGTGGTATTAGATTTTTTGTCGCGTTCGCTATTAAGGTCCCGCATTCATGAAGGGCTGGGTCTGTGTTCAACGCATTCACGATGACGATGTCGCATTCGCGAAGGTTTGAGTTGCTGAGGCACCGCGTTTGCGAGGGGCCATCACATTCGCGTAGAAGGGTGTTTTTCGTTAGTAGCTAATTGTGCAACGCAAACGCGAGCATGAGACCACGTTAGCGATGAAGAAAATACTTGGGCAGTCAGTTTATATTTTTAAAATCGAGGGTTTAAGTACAATATCACAAAAACCATTAGAGATCTTGGGAGAAGGTGAAATTTGAGGAGATTCTCAGTAGAGCTATTGGGGTAAGTACCCTTCACTCATATTTGGTTTAATTCCATGATTTAGTCTTGAATTCCATCATTTAATTTGAGAAATTAGAGTGGAAATTGGGGGAAAATGGAAGAAAAGTTGGAGAATTCTTTTGTGGATTCGAATGGGCATTTGATATCGGAGTTTGGTAATTTTGGTATGTATGAACTCGTGAGAGTGTAAAAATTCTAGTTTTGTGATTTGTATCAGATTTCGAGACGTGAGTCCAGGGGTTGGGTTTGGCCAATTTTGGAATTCTTGATATAAAGTGGTTATTTTCGAGTGGACTTTGTTCTCTTAGCATATTTTGATGGTATAAATCTGTATTTGGTTAGATTTGGAGCATCCGGAGGCCGATTCAAGAGGCAAAGGCATCGCGGGCTAGAGTTTGGACTAGATTGAGTAAGTAGTGATTGTAAATATTGTCCCGAGGGTATGGAACCCCGGATTTCACATCGTTATACTACCTTGAGGTGACGCACATGCTAGATGACGAGCGTGGGGTCATGAATTATTGGGGATTGTGACTTGGTCCATCCCGTACGACTATTAAGTCGCATATTTTACTTGAAAACTATTTGATATTGTTATATTTTGGAAAATATTATTGTGGTTATGGCTAAATGCAGTGTCTGAGCCTTGTACCGATTGTTTGGACCCTTAGGGGCTTTTACTAGTGTTTTACCTCACTGTTTTGGTTTAATGTTTACACTCAGTCATGCTATGTTCTTACTGTTTTCATAACTCAATTTTATTCACTCCTATTAATTTCATAAATGATTTTGAGCTGAGTACTTGTTTTACTATCAGCCCGAGAGGCTTAAGTGAGATCTGAATGAGTGTGGCCGAGAGCCTATGTTGAGAGGATATTATGGGATCGAGCTGCCAACCGCAGCAGTGTGATACTGGTTTATGATTATGAGGCTGAGGGCCTGATTTTGTTATGCCACGAGGTGGCTTGTGATTGCTATGAGGCCGAGATCCTATTTGATTATGCCATGAGATGTATTGTTATTGTGCTTGGGCCATAAGGGGCCCCTCCCGGAGTCTGTACACCCCCAATGAGCGCGGGTACCTAGTGTGAGTGATGTGTTGTAGCACGAGGGGCTGTTGTTATTTCATATTGAAGCCCGAGGGGCTGTTCTTTATCCATGTTACCCGAGGGGTGGTTCTTGATTCATGTTATGCCCGAGGGGCTGATTACGAGTGATTGTGAGGTAGCCCGAGGGGCTGGTTCTATTGATATTATGCCCGAGGGGCAGTTTATGGTACATGTTTTGCCCGAGAGTCCGATTTACGTTTCTATCTTTTTTACTCACTGTTTTATCACTCGTTTGAAACTATTGAAAGTTGTTTTAAAAGGTTTTACTAAAACTGAGCTAGATTTGCGGAGTAAATGATTTCTGTACTATTTTGGAAATGTACTGTACTTGATGTTGCATTATGACGTGACTTACGTGTTTTCTTACTACTCAGCTTTTATTTACTTTTATTACTTACTGAGTTGGCGTACTCACATTACTCTCTGCACCTTGTATACAGATTTAGGTAGTTCTGAACCCGATAGCGGGTGTTGATTGCTCAGTGGCAGAGTCATTGGAGTTAGCAAGGTAGCTGCCCGATGTTCGCAGCACTGCTTTTCTCCCTCTTATCTTCCTTAGACTGTCTTTAGTATATTTTTTCGACTCTTCACTGTATTCAGACCTTAGTAGATGCTCGTGACTTGTGACACCCCAATGTCGGGCTTGTGTATTTATTTCGCAATGTTCATTTAGACTTACATTATGAGATATCTGATTAATTAAAGGCTTAAAAATGACTGTTATTGATTAAAAGGGTAAATTTGGGAGTTGTGTCGGCTGACCTAGTTTTACGATATGCGCCATCACGACCGGGTCGATTTTAGGGTCATGAAAAGTTGGAATCAGAGCCTAGGTTACATGGGTCTTACGAGTCATGAGCAGGTTTAGTAGAGTCTCACGGATCGGTACAAAGACGTCTGTACTTATCCTCAGGAGGCTTTAGAACCTTTAGGAAAAACTTCACATTTGAATTCTTATCGTGCATTCTCGATTCAGCTTGAAATGTAACTCTTTGAATTTCTTCCATGCATTCGTATGCGTGCATGAGCGCTCAGTACCAGATGTGCATCTATTGCTTGTGATTCCTTGATCGAGGGGCGAGAAGTGATCTCTGTGTGTTGAGGTTGGGCCAGTCTGGAAGACTAGAGGTCGATTTTTGCCTATAGCTTGAGCCCTGGGCTGTTGATTACGTGAGCGCGTGTTTCTGGATCTATATGTTCTGTTGTGTCCTTATTAAGAGAAGTGATGACGAGATAGCTACGTGATGAGGGTGATGTGACTGCGAGATGCATTCATATGAATTGAATGAGGCGAGAAGGGTCTGCTTTGGGGCAGCAAGAACTATTTGGTGTTTGACTTCCATCATGATTTGATGTATGGCCCGAGTTGTGGGTGTGATTGAAAGAACTTTTCAGGTTGACTCGTTGGGAAGTACAGTAGATTTCACGTTGTGATATGAGTCAAACTTAGGAAGATTAAGTGAGTGCGTAATGTTTATGATAGTAGAAGGGTATAAAGAGTTGTTAGTTTGAGGCGAAACAGGTAGGTTATCTCCTGCGGAGTGTTCTAAAGTTTGTGTGATACTTATGTTGTTATTGGAAGATCTCTTTTACCAGTGAAGTATATGTGTTGCAATTTAAATTTGGGGTCCCTTAAGAGAGTGGGCTTGACTGTTACGAGGGTGAACGCAAGATTGGCAGATTTTTAAAGTACTAGATGGTCTGTGTTGCATGAGCTTATGAAGGATTGAGTTTAATCTCACTATGGTATTATGGCGGTCATAGAGTATATGCCTTATGAGTTATCGTGTGTTTTGATCTATGGCTTTGAGCCAAGTGAGGGAGTCTGCTATTGATTAGTTGATTGCACGGTTATGTGCTATGTTGGTTCCAGTTTGAGGCGTACTGGTGAATCAGTTATGGCTTACGGAGGTTGAGACCGAGGATGGAGGTAGGGTTTGTTACACCTGGTTCGGGCTTATTCAGAGTAGAGATGTAAGATTCTGATCTTGTAGATGATTTTAGAAGTGGAAATGTGGTTCTAAGGCTTATGGGCTAGGTTGGATTGCGAAATTTCAGTTACATTATGTTATTTGACCGATATAAGGTAGGGTGACATGGTATCACCCCCGAGTATCTGCATGGTAAGGTTATACATAGACTTGTTGGCTTTTGGAACAACTATGGGCACGTTCGGGGACGAACATATGTTTAAGTGGGGGAGGATGTAACGACCCGACCGGTCATTTTGAGATTTTGCACTTCGCTCGCCAGTTCTCGGGCATGACTAGCCCCGTATTATGTATTGTGACTTATGTAAATCATCGGTTTTGTCTTTCAGGTTAATCGGAATAGATATGGAAGGATGATTCTTAGCTTAAAGCTTTAAATTTGAAAGGTTTGACTCAGTCTTGACTTTTTAGTATTTGATCTTGAATTTGGAATTTTATGATTTGGTTAGCTCTGTTAGGTGATTTGGGACTTAGAAGTGTGATCGAAATGTAATTTGGAGGTCCGTGGTAGATTTAGGCTTGAATTAGCATTCTGGCATTTTCTGGTTGATAGGTGAGATTTTGTTATAGGGGTCGGAATGAAATTCTGGAAATTGGATTAGGTTCGTTGTGTCATTTGTGATGGGGGTGCAAAATTTCAGGTCATTCGGACGTGGTTTGATAGAATTTTTTTATCAAAAGCGTAATTCAAAAGATTTTTGGAACCTTAGGCTTGAATCCGATGTGATTTTAGTGTTTTGATGTATTTGTGAGCGTTCCGAAGGTTGGAACAAGTTTGAATTATGTTATGGGATATGTTGGCATGTTTGGTTGAGGCCCTGAGGGCCTCGGGTGAGTTTTGGTTGGTTGAACGGATCATTTCATGTTGGAGAAAGTTGCAGAAAATCTGCTGTTAGTGTTGCAGACAGTTGTGCTTCCCGTTCGCGAGTGGACCCTTACGTTCGTGAAGGATTAGGATGTGAGGCAGGAGTGTTGGCCTTCACGTTCGCGAAGGGCTAGGTCTGTGTTCAACGCATTCGCGATGGCGATGCCGCGTTCGCGAAGGTTGGAGTTACTGAGGCACTGTGTTCGCGAGGGGTCGTCGTGTTTGCATAGAAGGGTTTTTTTGGTCAGTAGCTAACTGTTCTATGCGAACGCGATCGTGAGGCTGCGTTCGCGATGAAAAAAATACCTAGGCAGTCGGTTTATATTTTTAAAATTGAGGTTTTAAGTCTAATATCACAAAAAACATTAGAGAGCTCAGGAGAAGGTGAAATTTGAGGAGATTTTCAGTGGAGCTATTGGGGTAAGTACTCTTCACTCATATTTGGTTTAATTCCATGATTTAGTCTTGAGTTCAATCATTTAATTTGAGAAATTAGAGTGGAAATTGGGGGAAAATGGAAGAAAAGTTGGAGGATTCTTTTGGGAATTCGAATGGGCAATTTATGCCGGATTTGGTTAATTTTGGTATGTATGAACTCGTGAGAGTGTAAGGATTCTAGTTTTGTGATTTTATATCGTATTTCGAGATGCGGGCCCGGTGGTCGGGTTTGGCCAATTTCGGGATTCTTGATGTAAATTGGTTATTTTCGAGTGGGCTTTGTTCTCTTAGCATATTTTGATGGTATAAATCTGTATTTGGTTAGATTTGGAGCATCTGGAGGCCGATTCGAGAGGCAAAGGCATCGCGGGCTAGAGTTTGGACCAGATTGAGGTAAGTAATGATTGTAAATACTGTCCTGAGTGTATGAAACCCCAGATTTCACATCGTTGTGCTACCTTGAGATGACACACACGCTAGATGAGGACCGTGGGGTCGTGAACTATTGGGGATTGTGACTTGGTCCATCCCGTACGACTATTAAGTCACGTATTTTACTTGAAAACTATTTGATATTTTTATACTTTGGAAAATATTATTGTGGTTGGGGCTAAATGCCGTGTCTGGGCCTTATGCCGATTGTTTGGACCCTTAGGGCATTTTACTACTATTTTACCTCACTATTTTGGTTTAATGTTTACACTCAGTCATGCTATGTTCTTAATGTTTTCATAACTCGATTTTATTCACTCCTTTTGATTTCATAAATGATTTTGAGCCGAGTACTTACTTTATTGTCAGCCCGAGGGGCTTAAGTGAGATCTGACTGAGTAAGGCCGAGAGCCTGTGTTGTGAGGATATTATGGTATCGGGCTGCGCGTCGCAGCAGTATGGTACTGATTTATGATTATGAGGCCGAGGGCGTGATTTATTATGCCACGAGGTGGCTTGTGATTGATATGAGGCCAAAAGCCTGTTTGATTATTCCACGAGATGGCTTGTTATTGCTCTTGGGTCGTAAGGGGCCCCTCTCGGAGTCTGTACACCCCTAGTGAGCGCGGGTACCTAGTGTGAGTGATGTGTTGTAACCCGAGGGGCTGTTATTGTTTCATATTGAAGCCCGAGGGGCTGTTCTTGATCCATGTTACCCGAGGGGCGGTTCTTGATTCATGTTATGCCCGATGGATTGATTACGAGTGATGTGAGGTAGCCCGAGGGGATGGTTCTATTGATATTATGCCCGATGAGCAGTTTATGGTACATGTTTGGCCTGAGGGGGCGATTTACGTTTCTATCATTTCTACTCACTGTTTTTATCACTAGTTTGAAACTATTGTAAGTTGTTTTAAAAGGTTTTACTGAAACTGAGCTTGATTTACGAAGTAAATGATTTCTGTACTGTTTTGGAAATGTACTGTACTTGCTATAGCATTATGACGTGGCTTACATGTTTTCTTACTGCTCAACTTTCATTTAATTTTATTACTTACTGAATTGGCGTACCCACATTACTCCCTGCACCTTTGTGCAGATTCAGGTAGTTTTGAACCTGATAGCGGGTGTTGATTGCTCAGTGGCAGAGTCATTGGAGTTAGCAAGATAGCTGCCCGACGTTCGCAACACTGATTTTATCCCTCTTGTCTTCCTTAGACTACATTTAAAAATGATTGTTATTGATTAAAAGGTTAAATTTGGGAGTTGTATTAGCTGGCCTAGTTTTACGATAGGCGACATCACGATCGGGTCGGTTTTAGGCTCGTGACACTTTCACATTTGCGAAGGACTAGCCCCTTGCAAAAACGTTCAAAGCTTCAAAAAAGCAAAGCTATTCCTTAGCTTTCCAATGTCACAATTACGACACAGCCCTCGCAATTGCTTAAATGACTTGAACAGGTACGAGCGTTGCCTCTTTTTGAATAACCGCTCGTGCCTTTTCTTTTGCTTTCTGCTCGTATCTATTGCAACTCGTGTCTCCTTGCTAGTTGTAATTTTTTGACCAGTCTATGTGTCACGACACTTCATCTTCATACCTCTTTAATATGTAAACTCAATTTTTCCCAATACAGATAGTCCCTCCACTTGCCATTTATTCATCAATTGAATATTTGGGAAGTGGATTTCATTAAAACAAGATTTTTTTGTCACCATTAATGCTATGACAAAATCTATGCTTCAATTGTCACTTCCATTTAATGCGTTTCACACGTGTCACCTTCTTATTAGTTCTGCAATTTTGCAGCACTTTTCTATGCTTTGTTTACGACTTCCCTGCTTACGAAGCATCAATTATCATTATTATGATCCTTCCATCATTGTACTTTTTTCCCTTAATGGTTGCTTATCAATATAAATATAACTTCCTTCTTTGTTTTACCACATAAAGTTTATCAAATATTCAATTTCCCAAATCTTTGTTTGCTTCTTATTCGTATCATCCTTCTTTACTATATCTTCATCAAAACCTAACCCTAGGAGAGTTCCCATAGTTGATACCTTCCCTAATGCCCCCGTTAGGAGCAGGAGGGGAGGTAGACTTCGTAATTTAGGGTCTGTTCATGGTGGTTCTTCTGTCCCTTCATCTAGTTCTGGCTCTTCTTCTAGAACTAGGGGTTCACTTTCACAAAGATCTTCTTCAAGGGGTAAAGAACCTTTTGAACCTCTTCGAGAGCCTACAGTAGAGGAGAAAGTTCCTTCGGAACTATCTTTTTATCATGAAAGAGAATCTCTTAGGAATCAAGTCTCTGGTTTAGATCGTGCCGATATCTTTCCCACTCAAATTACAGAAGTTTTGATTCCTGTAGTTCGTAGAGACTACCATTGGAGTAGTATTTTCCTATTATCATCCCTAATCCAAATCAAAGAATTACCTCTTATTTAACTGGGTTTTTATTTTTTTATACATACCCTTTTACCTTAGGGTTTAAACCAGCTATTGACCCGGTCATTCTTGAGTTTTGTCGTTTTTTTGATGTCTGTTTGGGTCAAATTGGCCCAATCGTATAGAGGGTTGTTGCCTATTTGAGGCACTTCACCAACACAACTGGTGTTCCCTTTACTTTCCCTCATTTGATTCACCTTTATTCCCCTAGGCTTTTTCGCAATGGTGTTTTCACACTAGTAGCCAGGAGTAAGAGAGTTTTGGTGAGCCCTGAGGATGACAAAGATCGTGGATGGTATGCCAGGTTTGTTGCTGCCCTCACTGTTGGTTTAGTGGGTGAAGATAATGTTCCCTTCCCTGAGAAGTGGAATGTTAAACGTAAGTCTTTTTAACTTTCTCGTGCCTTTTTTCTTCAAGTTTGTCAACTTTTCTAATTTTGCCTTTTTTTAGCAACCATGGGAGTTGTGGAAAGTGTTCCCAATTTCTGTGATTGGGTAGACAAGTTACTAAAGACTGCACCAATGGATGGTAGGCCTTGGAAGACACTTTTTAACCGATTTGGCTGGAAAGTAAAAACTCATGGTAAGAGTTTTTGTATTATTTCCTTTTTCACATAATTTTTTTACACTAATTTCAATCCTTCTTTTTATGAGGATTTGCTATTCGGGGAGTTACTGCCGAGGCGGTTGCGGCTTCCCGTATCTCGTTAGGAACCCTTATCTCTTCAGAGAGGGCTCAAGAAATAGTCTTGGGTTCTTCATCAAAGAGAAAAGTTGTTGAAGAAGAAGATTCTGAAGAAGAGGAAGATGGGGGCTCTTTGGTGAGAAGGCCTCGAGCTCGAAGACGTATCATTTTTGACGATGAAGCTGAAGCATCCCCCCGCCGTTCTATTCCTTTTACCGAGCCTGCTGAGGCCCCGTGGTGATTCCCGTATCTGATGATGACGCTACTCATCTAGATACTCATGAGTCCATTGAACAAATTTTTATTAGCGGTTTGGCAGTGAAGGTTTAGGGCCCGTTTTAAATGAAACACCCTTAGCTTCTTTTTCGAATCCAGTGTCTGTAACTCTTTCCTTGCCAACCTCAACTGTTCCTGTTCCTTCTCAAACTGTTTTCACTTCTTCTAGTACCCCTCCTTCGACAATTCCTCCTCCAATCATTCATCATATGAAGTTGGCTCTTCAAGTAGGAACACTTCTATGAGGAGGGCAGTCATTGAAGTTCCCGTTGAGAGCAATTTTTTGAGGAAATCAGGTCAATTGGATGCATGGTTAGAGCCTTTAATTGGTCCAATCGAAAAAGCCAAGCTTCAAAGCCACGGTTCATTGATGTTGATGAATGATATTGTGCATGCCACTTTAAAGGTATTTATTTTCTCTCTCTCTTTTCTTTACTTTATGGTTTTTCTATCTTTGGGATTCTTATTTCTCTTCTTTTTTAGGCCAATCTTATCGGCACAGAGATGATGAAAAGAGTTACCTCCTCAGAGCAGATTGCACGTGATTCTCAGCTAGAGGCATTTAAATGGAAGGAACAGTATGAAGGCTTGCAAATTGATATGGAATATTTGGAAGAGAGTAAGAGTACCTTGGAGCAGCAGTTGCGGGCCTTGACTTCGGAATTGGGGATTGTAAAGGCTTCTTCGAGTCAAGCAGATAAAGAAAGAGCTCATCTTGAAACTTCCTTCTCAGAGAAGCTATCCAAGGCTATTGAAGAGAACAGAGAGTTAAAGGCTCTCTTAAGTGAAAAAGAAGCTTACGCCACGGAGCTCGTGCAGAATTTGACACAAGACCAAGAAGACCTTCGAGTTTCTTTTGATAAGGTTTGTGCTTTGGAAAAATCCTATGCCTCTCTTCAAGCATCCTACACATCTGCCTTAGCTGAAAATGAAAAGTTGAAGAGCGAGATTGCTGACTGGGAAAGGGATTACGAGATCCTTGAGGATAAATCTGCTATGGAAGTAAGTTGGGAGTTTTTGAATTCACGCCGTGATACCCTAATTGAAGCTGGCCAAGAAAATTTCAACTTAGAGTCTGAGTTGGCTAAGGTCAATGAAACTATTGAGAAAGCTCAACAAACTCAAGATTTTCCTTTCCCCGTGGCCGAAGCTTCCATGAGTGTTGAAGTTGATACGGGTATCCCAACTCTTTCAAGCCCAGTCGAGCCTGTTGCTGCAACCCAAGCTGATCCTACTATTGTAAGCCAAGTTGATCCCATTGCTGTTGATGCACCTTTTTCAGTTCCCTCATATTCCTAGTGATAAGTTTAAGTTGTTTGAATTCTCTCTTCTTCTTTTTTCAGGTACCTTTTTAGAAGGTTATGCTTAAAACCCTTGGTTTCATTTAAGGGTTTGCTTTTGAAAACATAAGTCCAGACCTTTTATGGGGCAGTATGTATAAACAATTTGCAGTTCCTATGACTAAGTTCTTACTTAGTCTTAAGCTTTTTAATATTTTAGAAGTTTTCTCGTTATTATCTTGAACTTCTATCTAATTTATCCTTTCCTTTATTTCTAAGGACTTATTGTCACGACCCGGATTTTCCACCATCGAAATCGTGATGGCGCCCACTCGTGGTAGCTAGGCAAGCCAACTTATTTACAATTTCCTTACTAGGCAATTACTTTAACAGTTTACAGCATCAATATAGAACATGAAATTTAACAAGAATAATAGCGGAAGTCTGATTTATAATTACGAATCATAACGCGGAGCAGTCATTAATAGCCTCTACCCAAGATTTGGTGTCACAGTACTCACGAACTACTAAGAATATACTAAATACAATGGTCTGAAAGAAATATATAAGTTGTCCGTCTCGAAAACAATGAGGCAACATTCTAACAGAGAACATAAAGAAGAGACGTCGGGCCTACGGACGCCTGCAAGGGTACCTCGGTCTCGTGAAAATGAAAGCCTGCTCCCGCACTAATGCTGCTGCTGCTCCACAAAACCTGGACCTGTGCAAAAATGCACAGAAGTGTAGCATCAGCACAACCGACCCCGTGTGCTGGTAAGTGTCTAACCTAACCCCGGCGAAGTAGTTACGAGGCTAGACTGGACACCACATAAACCTGTGCAGTCATAAATATACAGCAGAAATTGAATACAAGGCAATTTACAACATGGGAGGGGGAAACATGCTATGGGGGGATACAATATTAACAGTAACCCCGAGTAACAAACTAAAGCAGCTTAGATTCACAATGAACAAGGAACCAATACTCAATACAAACAC
>MU689643.1:0-45647 GCA_026770625.1 Nicotiana glauca
ATATATATATATATATATATATATATATGTGTGTGTGTGTGTGTGTGTGTGTGTGTGTGTGTGTGTGTATGTATAACATGTAAGGCCCTAACCTTCCTCATCATTATTCGACTAAGGTTAGGCTTGTCACTTACTGGGTACCGCTATGTTTCTTTATGTGTTTTTATTCTTTATCGACTGTTCGTACTTTAATCATACTGATTCATTTCATACTGCTTACCTTGTTTTTATATATATATATTTTTGTGTGTATATATGTATGTATATATGTATATACGTATGTATATACGTATGTATATATGTATATACGTATGTATATATGTATGTATATATGTATAACATGTAAGGCCCTAACCTTCCTCATCATTATTCGACCAAGGTTAGGCTTGGCACTTACTGGGTACCACTGTGGTGTACTCATGCCTTTCCTGCACATGTTTTTCATGTACAGATCCAGATTCTTCTGCTCAGCCATACCATCATCGAGGCAAGGCGATTTTCAAAGACTTCAAGGTATATCTGCCGCGTCCGCAGACCGAGAAGTCACTCTCTATTCTCCCTTCAGCTACAGACCTTCCGTAACTACTTTGTTTAGTCTTCTGGAGTTAGAACACTGTGTATTTCCTCTAGTTTGTGATTCATGAGATTCTGGATTTTGGGAGTGTTATTATTGGTCGAGAGTGTTATTATTGTACATGCTGAGAGACATTTTAAACTTTCTCTATTATATTACCCGTAAATTGCTAGTTTCGTATCTTTATTTTCTTTTTTCGGGAATTGTTAGGCCTACCTATTCTTAGAGACTAGGTGTCGTCATGACACATTACGGAGGGAGAAGTTGGGTCATGACAGAACTGCCGAGGGTCGTATAGCATGAACCATGGATGTATCTATTCACCCCACTTGTGGATCATACATACAACGCGGTAAAAGCATAATCCCGCTCGCGAATCATATGTGCGATGCGGTAAAAATAATTTTCATCATCTAAAGTACAATAATTCTTTAATTCCCTTTCTACAAAAATGAATACAATTCACTTGAAGCCTGTTAATCTTTAGATTTCCTTCAACTTACTTCTTTTCATACAACAATTAATAGCGACCACAAAGCATGATACGATCCTAGAACTACCTGAACATAACAGGAGTAGTAGTTACGTACGCACTCTCGTCACCTCATGCTACGTATCCCCCACAATTATCATATATTAGTTAAGTTCACCTATGGGGATATTTTTCCCTTACAAGGTTAGAAAAGAGACTCACCTCGTCCGAACCTACTTCCTACTCAAGAATGCGCCCAAACTCTCAAATCGGAGCCACACAATACGAAACTATTGAAATAGTATAAAATTCCATCATTATTGGTTTATAAATTCATATTCTTGCTATTAAAGCAATTATCCAACCCCAAGGGCAAGGTTCCTAAAATTCAACCCCGGGTCCACGTGCCCGGATTCCGAAAATTTTCAAAGGAAGTTGTCACCCATAACTTAAGGATCAAGAATATATGATTTTTACTCCATTCCATAACGAATTTTGTGGTTAAATCTTGTTTTTACTAAAACCCTAGGTTTTACTCTAATGCCATAAATTTCCACTAATATTTACATGTTAATATACCCAAAATCCAAGTATTTAACTCACACAATGTTGGAATCACTTACCTCTAAGAGCTTTGTGAAAATATTCTCTCAAGAGCTCCAAAATCTCCCAACTTTTGAGTGGAAATGAGCCAAAAATGGCTAACACCCGCAATAAATAAAGGTCAATGCCTTCAGTGATTTCTGCATCTGCGGTCCTCGGCCGCACCTGCGCTCACCGCATCTATGGAAATGAGTCTGCTTTGGCGGAAATTACCCTGGCCGGCTGGGCCGCTTCTGCGAGAAGAAATCCACTTCTGTGACTCTGCTTCTGAGGAATTTAGACCGCTTCTGCGGCTCCTGCGCTGGCCACCCATGGCCGCATCAGCCTTTTCCCAGATCTCTAACTAAGCTCGAGCCTCATCTGATTGACGCTCAGGGCCCCCCGAACATACCTACAAGTTTGAAATGATAAAACGAACTCGCGCGAACCCTCAAAATGCCCGAAACAATGCTAAATCTAAGAATCACCCCATAAAACCAGTTGAATCAATCTTATGAACTTCAAGTTCTTCAATCTACATCCACTGTGACGAAACACACCTATACTACTCGGATTGACACCAAATTTTTCGCGCAGGTCATAAATGACAATACAGATCTATTCCTAGTCTCGAAATTCCATTTGGACTTCGATAACAAAAAAACACGCTCCAAACCAAATATTTAAGATGTAATGACCCGCCTGGCCGTTTTTCTTTCTAGAACCCCATTCTCCTAAATAAGACTTCCCATACTTGCTTTAACAGGTTTACGACTTGAAGGAATGGTTACTTCAGGATTTGGAAGAATTTAGGCTGAAATCGGAACACTTGGTTCCATAAGGTTGGCTTAAATAGGCCAAGTTTGACTTCGATCAACATTTCCAGTAAACGAACTCGAACTCGTGTTTTGACGGTTAATCGAGTCCAACCCTACACTACTATTGAGTAGCGAGAGAGGTTGAAGCAGATTTTACCCGATTAAGGTCGAGATCGATTTCCACAGGGAGCTAGATATTGGAGTTAGGTGTCTATCTAAAGTGGAGTTGTGTATTTGCTCCAAATTGCACTTCTACACATTTTTAGTTTTGATTATGATTCTAATTTTATAAAGATACAATGCTCAATTAAATTAAAATAATCTAGGGTTAAACTATTGCGAATGTTCAAATGATTAAAAGGCACTAGGGTAGTGACTTTTGCCTAGGTGGTCAATTGACAGATTCTTGTGGCTAAAGCCAGAATGTCATATTTGGAGAGTGTGATATAACCGTTGCTTGATTCTACTCACTCTATACCTCTCTGTAGTTTGAGTGATTTTTCCCAAATTGATTTTCTCAAGACTAATTGGGTATGAAAATTTGCACAAGCAATCAAGGTTCAAGTCGAGTATTACTATCTCTAGGTTTAACCCTTTAATTGGGGCTATCAATCTCTTGAGTACGCCCCAATTCCTTGTTGGACCAATTTCAGAGACTTAACTCTCTTTCTAAAGAAGGGCAAAAGTCAACTAAACACAAACTAGTGTTTGCAACCACTAATTCAGCAATTAAACATGAAATTAGTCCAAATATCAAACACACATAGTCAATCAAGCCCTAAAACACAAGACCCATCAATTACCCACACTTTGGTTGAGCTACAACCCTAGCTTATGGGTCTAGCTACTCATAATTAGAGAAGAAATTAAATAAATAGATTAGGCGAAACCCATAATAATTAATTACTAAATTAGACTTGAAGATTCAATGTTGAAATCACACTAAAATTACTCGAAATAGTTAAAAGCAACAAAGTCACAAGCGTAACTCTGAGTACAAAACTATTTGATGACCTAAAAATAGGAAAATAATCTATTTATACTAGGCTAAAGATCTTGGACAAAAATACCCCTGCGGGGCTAGTGTGGACCGCACAAAAATGAGTGCGGCCGCACTAAGGCTCTTGACTTGAATATCCAGTTCTTTGAACTTGAGCAATACGGACCACACGAAATTGAGTGCGGCCGCGGTGACTTCTAGCACGGTCTGCATGAAATGGAGCACGGATCGCATTGATCTTCAATCTTCAATCTTCAATCTAACAACTCTCTGAAACTTGGCTCTGCGGACCACACTAAATCAAGTGCGGCCGTAGTGAACCCAATGTGGACCGCAGAAAATCCGGCGTGGCCGCATTGCCTTTTGGCCTGAGATTCACACTCTCTGAACTTCAGTTGTGCGGACCACACAGAATGGTGTGCGGCCGCACTGGCCCTGTTTGACTGAGCTTTGTCTTGTCTAGGTGCTTGTGCAAGTTTCACTCCTTTTTGAGCTGGTATTTGACACCCTTTCACCTTATTGATCAAACTTGCAATCAAGCACAACTCGTGAGCCTTTGGAACTATTTTGTACACATTTCTAATGAAAACTTGAGCATAAAGGAGTGTAAAATGCATCATATTCCCTATTTATAAATTCCCCCAAACGTAAGATTTTGCTTGTCCTCAAGCAAACAATATAAGACCCACCTTTAAGAGAAAATCCAAGAAAATTCAGTTGTCCGAAAGTGACCTCATCTAGCATTAATGGGGACTAACAATTGCCCTCAATACAAATGAATCATTAACAACACTTTACTATTTTAAACACCATGGATTAAGTGCGACACAAGAGCATCAAGAGTTGACTCAACACATCAAAGAACTCTTTCTATTACTTTGGTCATTGTGGAACCCAAACTCACACATCCTCAACTCTCCCTAAGCAACCCTCACCTTTAAAATAGTGGCACTCAGATCTCTCTAAGGGAAAAGTCGCAAGTCTGGCTCTAAGTACCATATTCTTGCCCCTTATGTGAGTCACCACTAATGTAAGCTTCATCAACTAGAGATCTTTTGTGGAGACATAGTAAAGGCTTTTGATTCTGGGTAGGCAATGTTTGGTCTAAGTAGGTTCCATCTTCCCTTAAGCACTTCTTTTGTTTCATTTTGGCACACATTCACTTGACTTTTTGAGTCATTTCACTTCTTTCTAAGGGGTTAGAGAAACACACAATCACTCTTTCTTATACATTTTAAATCTTTTCTCGTTTCTCAATTTTCCACACCTTTCATTCTTTGCTTTTCTTGAATCCCTTTTATTCATTTCTACATTGAGTATTCTTTTTGTCTTTTTGCTTTTCTTTCTTTTTCATTGCCTTTCCTTTTCTTCATTTTGTACCTTTCTACCACTTTGTTGCCATCCTCGTCTCTCCCCCCAAACTTATACTTTTTCCATGTACTAAGGAAAAATCGGGTGCCAAGAGAGGTTATCTTTTAGAATAGGTAAAGGCTTGTATCATGGTTCTTGAAGGACAAAGGTTTAAGGCTCAAAAGGGTTGACTAGGGATTTTATCATTGGTAGGCTATGGAAGTGATGAAGCTAACATTCTGATCAGGGAGAGCCTATAATCATGTCTCAAGTCAAATTACACTTAGGATTTCGCCTCAACAAACATTCAGGGCAAGTTCTAGACCAATGGCTCAGGACTTGGACTTGCAATGCAATTTCTCACCACACAAGCTATGGGATTTCTGAAGACATAGAGTCGGGGGCCCACAATAACCTTAGATAATATTTGAGCACACAATGGTCCCGAAAAACCATTTGATAATTATCGGCCAACACAGAGTCTCAAGGTCACTACTTTCACCATCCTATACACAACAATTTGTTTTGACCATAAGATCAAAGGAAAATGTGCTAGGCCCAAGTGAAGCTTTGCTTGAGTCACCCTTACCACTAACTACTAAAAAGCAAAAATAAAAACGAACTCAAACCCTTAAAAAGGTTGTCATGCCATCCATCATTGGGAAGAGCCACCCGGTTCACACAAACTCCACCTTTGGAAAGAACTGTGGTATTAAGAAAACCAAAGGCTTATTGCAAATGGTCAAAAAAGAAGCTACGAGCATAAATAAGAAGCTACGAAAAAGAAAAATGCGGAAAGTAAAATGAATATGTACAAGATGGGATTTAATCGAATATACAATACGAGGATGAATATATACAATGTAACATAACTTTTATATACAGGCCCAAAGCGAAAAGTATAAAAAATGTAATGAAGTACTAAAATTATATACATACCAAAGATAAAAAAGAAAGAAACCATAAAATCTGTCAAATATATACAGTCATCCAACAAATCAAAGTAAGGCCTACCACTTCAAATGAAATCTGGCATTGTCTTAAAAGCCAACTAAGAAAAATAAACACCAAAAATAAAGGGAAGAGGATACAGAAACTCCCTATTGGCCGTCTGTCTGCATGGGGTCCTTAGTGGTCTCTAGGTCTGCATATGCCCGGGAACCTCAGACTGGTTCCCTGTGACCTGTGGCTCTGCTGCTGGGACCCGAGCCTGGACCTGGACAGGCTCCTGGGCTGCCTCATAAACTGGATGACTGCGTCATCTGCACGGGGAATCATCATCTTCCTCTTAGGAGGCCTCTCTGACTGCACTGGCTAGGGATGGGCTGCTGACACCGGGTCATGTAGCAATAAATCCAATGGCAGGTGATCTGCCTTCAACCTGTCAACCTCAACTCGTAACTCCTTCACGGACTCATTGGAAGCCCGCATCTTTCTCACCTTCTTGGCCTCCCTAGCAAGCTATTTAAGAGCTTTCCCATGAGAATCCACAACTTTTGTAAGCACTTTCTGAGTATCAAGTATATTCTTCTGGTTTTCCAGAATCTCCTTGAGGGCGTCCTCAATAGACTGTGGGACCTGTGGAGTTGGGGGTGCCGACTGAGTTGCCACTGTAGTAGCAAGAACAAAACACTTAGAGGAAGCTGTCTACATCTAATTGTTGATGCTGAGAAGGGCATAGCTCAGACGATGGGTAGTCAATGGGTAGGCCGGGGTGGAGGGTATGTCTGGAACTGCTGAAGTGGATGGACCAGGGGCATGCCCGCTGAGGTGGAAGAAGGCTAAACAGGAGCCACTACCACCTCAAAAGGTCCACTCCATTTTAACTTGAGCTTTCCCGGAAACAAACGTAACCGAGAGTTGAATTGAGCACCAAATACCCCACCTTGAACTCCTTGCCACTAGTATATTTTTTGTGAAGGTACTTCATCTTATCCTTGTATAGGGATGAACTGGAGTAGGCGTGGAATCGAAATTCATCAAGTTCATTGAGTTGCTCCACCCGAAGATTTGCAGCTACATCCCAATCAAGGTTCAACTTCCTCGAAGCCCACATAGCCTGGTGCTCTAACTCAACCAGTAAATGGCAAGCTATCCCAAACACCAACCGATATGGAGACATACCAATCGGAGTCTTGTAAGCAGTCTTATATGCCCATAGAGCATTATCCAACTTCTTAGACCAATCGGTCCTATTTGCATTGACCGTTTTAGACAGAATACTCTTAATTTCCCTGTTTGAGACTTCAACTTGGCCACTCTCCTGGGGATGATAAGATGTAGATACTTTGTGGCTGACACCATACTTTGCAAGCAAGGTATCAAAAGCTCTATTGCAAAAATGCGACCCTCCATCACTTATGATTGCAAGAGGAGTGCCAAACCTTGTAAAAATACTCTTTTTGAGAAATGCCACTACACTCCTAGCTTCATTGTTAGGCAAAGCCACGATCTCGACCCATTTTGAAACACAGTCAACTGCCACTAGAATGTAGGTGTTCCCACATGAGCTAACGAACGGGCCTATAAAATCAATGCCCCATACATCAAAAATATCAACCTCAAGAATGGTATTGAGAGGCATCTCATCTTTCTTCAAATTCCAACCGCTCTTTGACATTCGTCACATCTCTTTGCAAGATCACTTGCATCTTTATACAAAGTTGGTCAATAAAACCCACAACTAAGAACTTTGGAAGCCGTCTTCACCCCACCATGATGGCCACCATAGGGAGAGGAATGACAAGCCTCCAAGATACTCAATTTCTCTTCCTCCGGGACACACCTTCGGATCACACCATCTGTGCAAATCTTGAACAAATACGGCTCATCCCAATAGAAATCCAAACTATCCCATTTGAGCTTCTTCCTTTGGCTAAAAAAGAGCTCAAACGGGATGATGCCAATCACAAGGTAATTAGAAACATCTGCAAACCATGGCATATCACTCATTGACACAGAAAGTAGCTGCTCCTTGGGAAATGCATCATTGATCTCTAGGCCATCACACGGCCTTCCTTCCTCCTCCAAGCGGGAAAAATGGTCCGCCACTTGGTTTTTATTGCCTTTCCGGTCAACAATTTCTAAATCAAACTCTTGAAGTAACAAGACCCATCGCATCAGCCTAGCTTTGGATTGTTTCTTTGCCATCAAGTACCTAAGGGCTACATGATCGTTGTGCACTACGACCTTGGCTCCCATGAGATACGGCCAAAATTTTTCCATTGCGAACACAATAGCCAACAACTCTTTCTCAGTCACCGTGTAGTTACTTTGAGCCTTATTCATTGTCTTGATCACGTAGTACACCAGAAGAAATGTTTTGTTAACTTTTTGACCCAAAACTATCCTAACTGCAACTTCATTCACGTCGCACATGAGCTCGAAAGGTAGACTCCAATTAGGTGCGTAATGATAGGGGTGGTGGTCAACTTGCGCTTGAGAAGCTCAAATGTTTCCATACATCCCTCATCGAACACGAATTTGGCATCCTTTTCTAGTAGCTTGCACAAAGGATTTACTACCTTTGAAAAATCTTTTATAAATCTCCAGTAGAACCCTGCGTGCCTAAGAAAACTCCTAACCCCCTTGACAGAAGTAGGGGGAAGAAGCCTTGAAATCACCTCTATTTTGGACTTGTCAACTTCTATGCCATGCTTTGAAATTTTATGACCCAACACTATGCCCTCCTCAGCCATGAAGTGGCATTTTTCCCAATTGAGTACAAGATTGGTGTCTTCACAACGGGCCAACACTCTATCTAGATTTTTCAAACATTCATCAAATGAATCACCCACCACACTAAAGTCGTCCATGAACACCTCCAAAATATTTTCCACCATATCGGTGAAAATGGCCATCATACACTATTGGAATGTCGTCGGTGCATTATACAACCCGAAAGGCATTCAAGAAAAAGTAAAGGTGCCATATGGACAAGTAAATGTGGTTTTCTCCTGATCCTCCGGAGCAATCAAGATTTGGTTGTACCCAGAATATCCATCCAAGAAATAATAGAAGGCATGCCCAGCAAGACGATTAAGCATTTGGTCAAGGAAAGGCAATGGGAAGTGATCTTTATGGGTCACCTTGTTCAGCTTGTGGTAGTCCATGCACACCCTCCATCTAGTAACTATTCGGGTAGGAATTAGTTCATTATTATCATTGGTCACCACGGTCATACCACCCTTCTTCGGAACTCACTGTACCGGCGAAGTCCACGAGCTGTCAGAGATAGGGTACACAACCCGACATCTAACCACTTGATCGCCTCCTTTTTTACAACTTCTTGCATTTCCTCGTTCAACCTCCTTTGATGTTCCAAGGAGGGTTTTGCATCATCTTCAAGAATAATCTTGTGCATACAGAATATGGGGCTTATTCCTCGAATATTAGCTAAAGTCCATCCAATTGACTTCTTCCACTTTTTGAGCACCGTCAATGTGGCATCTACCTGCATGTTAGTAAGAAAAGAGGAAAGAAAAACTGGTAAATTTGAACTAGGGCCTAAGGATTCATACCTGAGGTATGGAGGCAATGGCTTCAACTCCAACATCGGAGGTTCCTCAATTGAAGGATTTATTGGAGGAGTCTTTCTATTTTCAATATCCAAAGAGAGTTTTCTAGGATCATAAGAATAAGAGCCCATTCCATGTAAAACAAGCACTCCACTCGGCCCTCATCATCATTGACATCAAGATTTAACAATACGGCCTATAAAGGGTCTACCATATTGATCATTGCACTAGTATCATTAATTATCACAGCCGTGACAAGATCCACAAATGAGCACACTTCGGTAAAATTGGGTTTCTTCATTGACTTTCACACATGAAAGACTACCTTATCATCACCCCCAAAAAAGTGAGTTCCCCTACTTCTACATCAACTAGAGCCTTCCCCGCAGCAAGGAAAGATCTTCCCAATTTGATCGGGACTTCATAATCTACCTCACAGTCCAAGATCATAAAATCAGATGGCAAGATAAATTTGTCCACCCGGACAAGCACATCATCAACAATATCCAATGGTCACTTCATTGATCTATCAGCCATTTGCAATCTCATGGAAGTCGGCCTTGGTGGCCCAATACCCAAAGTCTTAAAAATTGAGTAGCGCATCAAGTTGATACTTGCCCCTAAATCACATAAAGCTTTAGCAAAGTTTGCACTTTAATAGTGCAAGGGATAGTGAAAGAACCAGTATCCTCCAACTTCGGAGCCATTGAATGTACTATAACACTAACTTAGTGGGTCATCTTGATAGTTTCACAGTCCATGGATCTTTTCTTCTTTACCAAATCTTTCATGAATTTAGCATAGCCAGGCCTTTGCTCCAAAGCCTCCACCAAGGGCACATTGATGGATAAGCTCTTCATCATGTCAATGAACTTTTTGAACTGTTTCTCATTTTTCTTCTTGGCTAGCCTTTAAGGATAAGGTGGAGATGGACTAGGAAAGGGTGACTTGTCTTTTGGCATAATCAGATCCTGCATGTCTATTACGTTTCCAGAAGCATGCAATGCATCGCTGGTTTATTTTCCCAAAAGCGATGATATCGCTACCAATCCATTTTCCAAAAAGCATTGAGTGGGCCTGTTGATACATTTCCCAAAGGCATTGATAGCACCGTAAGTTATGTTTCTACCTTTCTATAAATGGAAGGTTTCAACTGTTTGCTCTGGGGATGCGGTACGGTCCTTTGTTCGTTCACCTGGGTGCAGATGAGGGCGTAGCTTATGATCACTACTTCACTATTTGCTTTTCCTTTGGCTCGTTTGATATTGAAGGTGTCGATGTTGGTGCCACATCATGCACTACGAATATCTCTCTTGCAGCATATTGTTTCCCGTATACCATTTTTATCCCATCCTTTGTTTGAAATTTCATCATTTGATGAAGGGTTGATGGTACTGCTCTCATACAATGTATCCATGGCCTTTCGAGCAAGGCATTGTATCTCATGTCTCCTTCGATGACATGAAATTTGGCATTTTGAGTTGTTCCGGCCACATAGATCGAAGGGTGATTTCCCCTTTAGTTGTCTCGCTCGCCATATTGAATCAGTTAAGGACTCGAGAGCAGGCACGATCTGGTCCAACAGTCCGAGCTGCTCCATGACCCTCGACCTAATAATGTTGGCCGAGCTACCTGGATCCACAAGTACACGTTTAATTTGAAATGTATTCACAAGAAAAGGAATTACCAGTGCCTCATTATGAGGCTGAGATAGGGTCCCGATGTCCTCGTCGCTGAACATGAGAGTGTCCTCGAGTATGTAACTTCAAGTTCACTTTTCCCTGGTGATAGATATTTTTGTTCTTCCCGCGGAATGTCGACTCCCCCAACAATCATGTGGATGACATGTTGTGGTTCTTCCGTTTCATTTTTCCTGTTCGCCTCTCTTTCTCGAAATTGATTTTTAGCTCGGTCGCCAAGGAACTCTCGGAGATGTCCTTTGATAAGTAGTCGGGCTAATTCTTCTCATAGCTGTCTGTAATCTTCAGCCCTATGACTGCGTGTGCCTTGAAATTCACACGTCAGGTTAGGATTCCTTTGAAAGGGTCTGATAGTACGGTTCTTGGCCACCTGGTGTCTCTGATTTTGCCAATGGCAGATACGATGCCCGAAACATCAACATTGAAGTTGTACTCAGATTATCGGCGTTCCTCTGTCGCCTCTGTGTATCTATCGAATCTGGATCTGCTTATGACTCCCTGAAGATTGAAATCTCGATCTGCCCTTTGATTGTTACGGGGCACGTTATGCCTTGGGGCATTTCTTCGATCTTCGATGTATGGTTGGTACCTTTCCTTGTTTTGCTTTGGCTCCTTTGCTAGGAGACTTCTAGGATATATTGAGCCTGAGAGGGCTCCTAGTTAGTTATCCTCGACCCTAATCTTTGATTGATATCGATTGTGGACATCCGATTAAGTCATGGCGGGATATTCAACCAAGTTCTGCTCCAGCTGCTTTGAAGCTATCGAGCTTCATTCATTCAAACCTTGGGTAAAGGCCTGCACTGCCCAGCCATCGGAGACTGTTGGTAATTCCGTTTTCTCTATTTGGAAGCGATATGCAAACTCCCGCAACATCTCGTTTTCTCTATATTTCATTTTGAAGACGTCAGACTTCATTGCAGCAACTTTGATGGCACCGACATGTGCTTTTATAAAAGAATCAGCCAACATGGCGAATGAGTCTATCAAATTCGGGGATAGGTTGTCATACCACATCATGGCCCTTTTGAAAGTGTTTCCCCAAATTTCTTCAACAGGACGGATTCAATCTCATCGTCCATCAGGCCATTTCCCTTTATGGCATAAGTGTAAGTAGTGACGTGCTCGTTGGGGTCTGAGGTTCCATTGTACTTTGGGAGATCAGGCATTCTGAATTTCTTCGGGATGGACTTCGGAGCTGCACTTGATGGGAATGGCTTTTGTACGAATTTCTTTAAATAAACACCCTTCAAGATCGGGGGTGCGCCCGCGATCTGATTGACCCTTGAATTGTTGGTCTCTGCCTTTTTATCATTAACTTCTATATTCTTTTCGCCTGATTCGATCCTCTTTGTGAGGTCCTCGAGCATCTTCATAACAGAAGGGTCAGCTGGTGACCCGTTATTGCTTGATCATTTCGGTACCTGTTCGGATCGAGGAGGCATTTCTTGTGCTGCTGTGCTTGGGATTTTTTGGTGGCTTTGCAGTTGAGCAATCACCAGCTGTTGTGCCTGTAACATCTCAAAAATAACGTGAAGGCTAAGCTCTTGTCCCTCCTGAGTTGGGGTTTTCTGAGCTTCTTATTGGTTTTCTTGGCGTATACTCCTGTTAGTGTTGGAGCTTACATAGACGTGTTGGGCGCTGTGTGAGACCACATCCACGGGAATTGGTTCTAGTGTGTCCTTAGTGTTTCAAGGAAGTTACACCGACACCTGGAACAACTACACCATTCTCCCCATGGTCCTCAGGACTGTTGTTTTCATGTACATTCACTAAGTTAGACATTTTGACCTGAAATCAAAGATTCGTGGACAAAATAAACTGTGAAGGATAACTTGTTTTTTCAGTAAACCAACACGAAAACAATCACTATTATTTTTAGCCCCACAGTGGGCGCCAAATTGTTTACCTTGAAAATGGTAATAACAATTAAATTTGATTTAGTGGTTCTAAAAATACGTGATTTATTTTTATGCTAGTTGTTAGGCAGTAGATGCTAAGTGAGAGCTAAGAAAGCAAAGTAAGAGTGAGGGTGAATGTTGTTATTCAAACCGGACGATCGTGGAGATCGTGGATCGGGAGGATCGGGGCCTCGAGCTGGCTTATACGGGGCCTCAAGTCCGAGCTAGATGGGCTTAGCTGGAACCATCGACGAGGACTAACAGTTCTAAGAGCTTTAACGAGGTCTCTTTATGATCAATGATGAGTAATAAATGAAGAGTAATCAATGAAACATAGTAAATGCAAGCAATGTGATAAATATAGGCAATAAAATGACAGAGAATATATTTAAGTTAGAGAAAAGAGAATGTTCTTGTATTAAATATCATGTCCTTTAGAAATAACAAGGGTTCCCTTTATATAGGAAGAGGAATCCCAACATGGTACATTTGTAACTATTATAAAGGAACATAGCTGGTACAACTATCTACTAGTCTGGCACAGACTAACGCTACTCTTGCATGTATTGTTAGCTTTGGCCATGTACCCTGGGAACCTCCCACCCGTTCATCATAGCCCCCAATTTATATTGCCTTGATGTCAAGTTGTGCCCCAAGCCTTCAGGTTTATCAAAACCTCAAGCTTTGCCTCGGTCCTTCTGGCAACGAGTTATAGAATACCATGATGATACCAAAATCGGACTCTCCAATTTTAGCCGTATACAATACCCTTCATCGACGAGACTTTCAAGAAAACCTTCTCGCCGACCATGAACGATACATCATGCGCCTTTTGATCTGCATAACTCTTCTGTATGGACTGAGCTGTGGGAAGACTTTCTTGAGTTAACCTTACCTTTTTCAAGGCATTTTTAACCAAATTTGTAACATATAACTTAGCCTCACTAGGCTCAAACCACCCGATAGGAGAACGATATCGTCGACCATATAAAGCCTCAAATAGAGCCATCTCGATGCTAAACTGATAACTGTTGTTGTAAGCAAACTCGGCCAAAGGCAAGAACTGATCCCACTGCCCTCCAAATTCAATTACACATGCTATAAGCATGTCCTCCTGAATCTGAACCATCCACTCCGACTGCCCGTCGGTCTGTGGGTGAAATGCTGTGTTGATATCTACACAGGTCCCCAACCCACTCTGTACGGTTCTCCAGAAATGGGAAGTGAACTGAGGGCCTCTATCTGATATGAGGGAAACAGGCACACCATGCAACCGAACTATCTCCCGAATGTATATATGAGCCAACCTTTTTGAAGTATAAGTAGTCATAACTGAAATGAAGTGTGCCAACTTGGTCAACCTGTCGATAATGATCCAAACTGATACTTCCACAATATCCATGGCAACCCAACTACGAAGTCCATAGTGACGCGCTCTCAATTCCACTCAGGTATAGGCGTCTGCTGAAGTAGGCCACCTGGCCTCTGGTGCTCATACTTAACCTACTAGCAATTCAAACACCTCGCCACAGACTCAACTATATCTTTCTTCATCCGCCAACCAAAAATGTTGTCTCAGGTTACGGTACATCTTCGTAGCACCTAGATGAATCGAATACCATGAGTTGTGTGCCTTCTCTCAAATCCTCTCCCTCAAGCCATCGATATTGGGAACACATAGGCGACCCTGGAGTCGCAGAACACCATCCTCGCCAATAGAAACCTCCTTGGCACTACCCTATAGCACCGTCTCTCTGAAAACTGCCAAATGTAGATCATCAAACTGCCGAGCCTTGATCTGCCCCAATAGTGAAGACCGAGAAACTACACATGCAAGGATTCGATTGGGATCTGAAATATCCAACCTCACAAGTCTGTTAGCCAAGGACTGAATGTCCAAAGCTAGTGGCCTCTCCTCTGCTAGTATGAATACCAAGCTACCCATACTCTTTGCTTTCCAACTCAAGGTATCTGCGACCATATTTGCCTTGCCTGGATGATAAAGAATGGTGATTTCATAATCCTTTAGTAACTCAAGCCATCTACGCTACCTCAAATTGAGATCCCTTTACTTGAACAGAAGCTGCAAGCTGCAATGATCAGTATAAACCTCACATGAAACCCCATATAGATAATTCCTCCATATCTTAAGAGCATGAACAATCGTTGCTAACTCTAGGTCGTGCATAGGGTAATTTTTCTCATAATTTTCAGCTGACGTGAAGCGTACGCAATAACTCGCCCCTCATGCATCAATACACATACTAAGACAACGTGTGAAGTGTCACAATATACCGTATACATCCCCAAACCAGAAGGCAACACTAGAATCGGTGTTGTAGTCAAAGTTGACTTGAGCTTCTGAAATCTCCTCTCACAATCATCTGACCAACGGAAAGGAGCACCCTTCTGGGTCAATCTCATCAAATGTGATGCAATGGATGAAAAGCCCTACACAAGTTGGCAGTAGTAACATGCACACCCTAGGAAACTCCTGATCTCAGTCACGGAAGTAAGAAGTGGCCAACACTGAATTGCCTCAATCTTTTTGGGATCCACCTTAATACCCTCTCCTGATATAATATGCCACAAAAATGCTACTAAATATAGCAAAACTCACACTTGGAGAACATAGCATATAGCTTATTCTCTCGCAAGGTCCAAAGCACTACTCTCAAATGCTGCTCGTGCTCCCCCAGGCTACATGAGTATATCAAGATGTGTCAATGAAGACAATAATAAAGGAACCAATGTAAGGTCTGAACACCCTATTCATCAAGTAGATAAACGCCACTGGAGCATTAGTTAAGACAAAGGACATCACTAGAAACTCACAATGGCCATATCTAGCACGAAAAGTAGTCTTCGGGACATCTGAGTCCCTAATCTTCAGCTGATGATACCCTGATCTCAAGTCGATCTTAGAGAACACCCTAGCACCCTACAATTGGTCAAAAAAATCATCAAGCGCGGAAACGGGTATTTGTTTTTGATGGTAGCTTTGTTCAACTGGCGGTAATCAATGCACATCCGCATAATCATATCCTTCTTCTTCACAAACAACACTGGTGCACCCCAAGGTGACACACTCGGTCTAACAAACCCCTTTGATAACAACTCCTCAAGCTGCTAATTTAACTCCTTTAACTATTTCAGAGCCATATGCTATGGTGGAATAGATATAAGCTGCGTGTCTAGAGCCAAATCAATACAGAAATCAATATCACGATCCGGTGGCATGCCAGGAAGGCCAGAAGGAAACATATCGGCAAACTCCCAAACTACTGGAACTAAATCAATCGTCAGAGACTCTGTGGTGGTGTACTAAACATATGTTAGATACGCCAAACAACCCTTCTCGACCAGATGTCGAGCCTTCAGAAAAGAGATAAAGTCGTCCCGACTGGATGCACTAACATAGGAACCCTTCAACTCCAATCTCGACAACTCTAGAATTGATAAAGTAACAGTCTTGGCATGACAATCAAGAATGGAGCGATATTAAAACAACCAGTCCATGCCTAGGATGAACTCAAAATCATTAATATAAAGTAACAGAAGGTCTTCTCTAGTATTGAAACCATACAGGATCAGTAGATTCGATCCACAACCACAGAATTGCCCACATGAGTGGACATATAAATAAGAGTACCCAAAGACTCACGAGGGATATCAAGGAAATGAGCAAACAGAGATGACACATATGAATATGTAGACCCTGGATCAAATAATACCGAAGCATCCGTGCCGCATACAGAAATAATACATGTGATCACGGCATCTGAGGCCACTACATCTGGTCTAGCTTAAAAAGCATAGAATCTAGCTAGAGCGCCAGCTGGCTAAACTCCCTTTTCTTGGCCTCCACCTCTAGGACAACCCCTACCAACCTGTCACCCACCTCTAGGCGGAAAAATAGCTGGTGCTGCAATCATAGGCTAATGACCGTGCTAAATTGCCTTGCCCTGAAGTCTAGGGCATGTCCTCTTTATATGACCCGAATCTCCACACTCGTAACAACCCCGTGGTGCCATGGACTGCTATCTTAAAGCCTGATCCTGATGGCTCGAATATCCACTAGAAAAACCCTGATGTCTAGAATACCTGTCGGGGGAACCCTGAATAGCTGGTGGGCGATAAGAACTCTCCGGTAATGCACTGAAATAAGGCCTCACTGGAGCCCTCGAGGAGGTGGTGGTGGTGCCGAATATGAGGGCCTGTTGGGCTGGTCCCTCTCAAACTGACCTCTTCCCTTAGCTGGGGCACCTCTAAACTCTCTAGAGAATCGGGCCCTCCTGTCCTGTTGAATCTACTCTCTACTCCTCTGGCAGTAACCCTCAATACTCAGTGAAATCTCTACCACTAGCTGATACTCAGTCCCTATCTCAACCTCTCGGACCATACTAGCTCGAATACTAGGGTGTAACCCCACAACAAATCTCCGCACTCTCTCTGCATCCGTAGGAAGTATCATGAGTGTATGCAAGACAACTTAGAGAATCTCGCCTCATAGTCGATCATAGATATATGCCCCTGCTCGAGCTGCTCAAACTGACACCGTAACTCTTCCCTCTGGGAGGGCGAAATATACATGTCCAATAGAAGCCATGTAAACTGATCCCAAGTCATGGGAGGAGAACCTGCTGGTCTGCTGAGAAGGTAAGACTGCCACCATCTACGGGCCCTGACCTCTAAATGGAATGCAGTGAAATCCACTCCATGGGACTCCAATATCCTCATATTGTGCAGTTTATCCCTGCACATGTTAATAAAATCATGGGCATCCTCATGGCGCTTACCTCCGAAGATAGGAGAGTATAGACTGGTCCATTTATCCGATAACTTCTCCGAATTGCCGTCCGCAACTAGTCTGAGCTCAGGTGCCACTGCTGCAATTGGCTGGGCATCGCCCTCGAGTAGTGTACCCGAAGTTTGATATATGGCAGTTGTGTTCCCAAGAGCCTAAGCATTAGGGATGTGTCCTCCCTCTCCTGCCTGAGATGTGACTGGTCTGTTGGAAATAAACCAGCCTGAGTTATCGAGTACATGAACCGCAATATACGGCCCATGACCTCTTGGAAGCCCGATGATGTCGTGAAATCTGCTGGGACAGGCTCTGCTACGGGCACCTCCCCCTGCTCCTCAATAATGGGATCCCCTACTGGGTCCGCAAGTGGTTCAACTGGGGCAGCTCTGCGATGCCCTCGTCCCCTACCTTAGGCCAGTTCCCTTTCCCGACCTTTGCCTCGTCCTCTAGCAATGGGGGGAGCAGCTCCTCCTGAGTCTGGAACGTCCGTCGTATGCATCCTCACCATATGTGAGAGAATAGAATAAGGAAATTTGGTATATCATCAACTGCACAATAGGAGATGAATAAAGAGTAGCTTCCTAACACCCTATAGCCTCTCAAAGATAAGTAGAGACGTCTCCATACCGATCCGCAAGACTCTACCAGGTTTGCCCATAACTTGTGAGACCTACATGAACCTAGTGCTCTGATGCCATGTTGTCATAACCCAAATTCAATATTAGGCCGTGACGGCACCCAACACTATTGTTAGGCAAGCTAACACTAATCAAATAGTAAATTCTCATTTATGTAGTTACTACGCAATAACTTCCATTATAGATTTTAGAAATTTATAGTTTAAAAACTTAAGCAATATTTAAACAAAGGATATAAATACGGGTTTCCTTCATACAGACAAGTCAAAATATCATAATTCTACTAATGTGTGTGCCAAGATCTGGTGTCACAAATGCGTAGGAAATCTAGTAGAATATACATAACCATACTATCCTATTGTCTGGAAAAGGTATAGACAGTAAACAAAATACAGAAGAAAGACTCCAGCTGCTACAGAACAGCCCACAAGGGTAGCTCACCGAAAAGTCTCTAGCTGAGGAGTCCACTCTATGCGCCGGACTGATGGCCAGAAGCACCTGCCTCAAAGCATGTACAATCAAGTATAGAAGTGTAGCATGAGTACATAAAAATATGTACCCAGTAAGTATCTCGCCTAACCTCGCAGAGGTAGTGACGAGGGATTGACTCCGACACTTATTAGGGCAAGCAAATATAATAATATGAAGTTCAGTTCAGTATATTTAATTCACAGTATATGTAGACAACAACAAACTCAAGCAAGAACAAATATTAAAAATTCTTTCATTCAATTAATAAAACTAAGCACTTTTCTCATTTAAATTAGTAACCTCTCCAGCAATAAGTCATATGAATTAAAAGGGTTCTGGTTCTGTCATCACACACAAATACCACCGAGGACATTCGACCCGATCTAACATAAAAGTAAAATGTGCACTATCGAGGGTTGAACAGCACGCACCATAGATGCATCTATTCATCCCGCTCATGAATCATACATGCGACGCGGTAAAAGCATAACCCCGCTCACGAATCATACGTACGATGCGGTAAACATAATTTTCATCATTTAAAACACAACAATTCTTTAATTCCCTTTCTGCAAAAATAAATACAGTTCACTTGAAGCCTGTAAATCTTTAGATTTCCTTCAACTTAATTCCTTTCATACCATTAGCATATATAAGAAATTGATAGCGACCACGAAGTATGATGTGATCCTAGAACTACCCGGACATAACGATAATAGTAGCTACGTACGGACTCTCATCATCTCGTGCGCACGTAGCCCCCACAATTTATCACATATTAATTAAGTTCACCTATGGGGACATTTTCCCCTACAAGGTTAGAAAAAAGACTTACCTCGTCCAAGCCTGCTTCCAACTCAAGAATGCGTCCAAACTCTCAAACCAGAGCCGCACAACTCGAAACTATTCAAATTGTGTAAAAGTCCATCATTATAGGTTTACAAATTCATATTCTAGCTATTAAAGCGATTATCCAACCCCAAGGGCAAGGTTCCTATAATTCAACCCCGGGCCCACGTGCCTAGATTTCGGAAATTTTCAAAGGAAGTTTTCACCCATAACCTAAGGATCAAGAATATATGATTTTTACTCCATTCCATAACGAATTTCGTGGTTAAATCTTATTTTTACCAAAACTCTAGTCTAGGTTTTACTCTAATTCCATGAAATTTTACTAATCGTTACATGTTAATCTACCCAAAATCCAAGTATTTAACTCACATAATGTAGGGATCACTTACCTCTAAGAGCTTGGTGAACATCTTCTCTCAAGAGCTCTAGAATCACCCAACTTTTGAGTGGAAATGAGCCAAAAATGGCTAACACCCGCAATCGCCCAACAATATGGATATATTCTCGATTTTAGAATTTTGTTCGGACCTCAATAACACAAAACCCCACTCCAAACCAAATATTTAAGAACTTCAAAATCCTTAAGGAATCAACTTTCACTATTAGGCGCCAAAACGCTCCCAGGTCATTCAAAACCCGATCCGGACATACGCCTGCGTGCAAAATCATCATACGAACCTATTGGAACCTTCAAATCTAGATTCCGAGGTCGATTAATCAAAACGTTGACTGAAGTCAAACTTGGCCTTTTAAGCCAACCTTAAGGAACCAAGTGTTCCGATTTCAACCCAAACTCTTCCAAATCCCGAACCAACTATCCCCGCAAGTCATGAATCAGTTAAAGCAAGTATGGAAAGTCTTATTCAGGGGAACAAGGTTCTAGAAAGTAAAACGACCGGTCTGGTTGTTACAAACCATGTCTTCATCCAACCCACTTACCTAAATTTTGAACCAAAACAAGTTAGAAGGACCCAATTATGTTGACTGGAAATGGAACCTTGATATTGCCCTAACTGCTGAAGGTTACAAATTCATAATCACTGAGGAGTGTTCAGAAAAACCTTATGAAAATTCTACTGATGATCAGGTTAAGGACTTTGACAAATGGGCTAAGGCTGATGAGATGGCACGATATTACATTCTTGCCTCTATGGCGAATGTTTTGCAACATCAGCATCAGTCTATGGGGTCTGCTTATGGTATGATCGAAACACTAATAGAAATCTGCTAAAAAACCGACTAAGCCGTACCGATCAACATTGGTCGGTCAAATAAAGCGACCAAAAAACCTTCCAACATGGATAGAAATAAAAAAAAATATTTTACATTTTTTAAATTACATACCAACCAAAGTTGGTCGGTAAATTGGTCAATAAGTTGACCGAGCTGGTCAGACTTGCTTAGTCAAAGAAACTTTTTGATTACCGACCAACTTTGGTCGGTAATATGGACCCAATTTTTTAAATTTTAATAATTATATTATTATTTAAAATATTTTATTAAATTTAAAGAATTTATATTTAAAAATACCGACCAAAGTTGACTGGTTAATGCAGGGGAAACATTTACCGACCAACTTTGGTCAGTATATTTTATTTCCTGGAAAATAACCGGCTCGGTCGGTTATTAGGTAAACATTGATCAAACTTTTGAATTACTTTTATATTTACTATCTAAATAATATAATCTGTTAATACTTTATTTGTTTAGTACAAATGATGAATACACTAACATATACTATAACAAGCTCTATATAGTTAGAGTATTACAATTAAGAGAGAGAGAGAGAGAGAGAGAGTATATATAGGTGTGGCCGTATATATAAGAACATGAAGCGTTAGGACCATAGGGTCGGGTTCTTTTGGGGATAGACTTGTGAAGAAGCAATAATTTAATTAGTATATATAATTGATCATCATCAAATATATCTATTTGTAAATTGATTCATCAACTTATAACTTACTTAGATGCATCGATGAATATTAAAACCAAAACGTTTGACCTATATTGATTAATAGTAAAAACAAAACTTCTCGACCTATACCGATTAATCTATGTCATGCATTATTAGTGATGAATGAATGAAAAATAGAAGAATTAATACTAAACATATTTGACATGTATAAATATGAATCACAAATTAAATAAATGAAAGAAGTTATTAGCATTAACTAAACGAGTTAATAGGTCAAACATGGTCAAACTTTTAATTTGAATCATATTAATATTTACTATCTAAATAACATAAATGTAATCTGTTAACACTTTTGTAATATAAATAATGAATATATTAACATATACTATAACATGTTATATAAGTAGTTAAAGTAGTATAACAAAGCATGCGTGTGTGTATACACACACTAGCATATATTATAACAAGCTATATATAGTTAAAGTATTACAATGAAGTGTGTGTGTGTGTCTATATATATATATATATATATATATATATATATATATGTATGCATATATGCATATATATATATATATGTATGTATAGCTGTATATATATAAGAACACGCAGCGCTAGGACCACGGGGTCGGGTTATTTTAGGATCGACTTGTGAATAAGCAATAACCTAATTAGTATATATAATTTATCATCAAATATATTCATTTGTAAATTGATTCATCGACTTATTGTCATGACCCTATTTTTCCACCGCCGGGATCGTGATGACGTCTGACTTTTAGAATGCTAGGAAAGCCAACACATAAAGATCCAATTCTAATACACTAACCGTTATCCAAAAAAGTAAATAACAATAATTTAAACCAAATAAAGTAAAGAAGTGGGGAAATTTATAACAATCTAAACACTAATACATGACTACCCAAAATTTGGTGTCCCAATCCACGAACTTTTAAGAGTTACTACAAATACTGGTTTAAAGAAAATACATTTGTTCTCTAAATGAAAGAAAACATGGAAACTAGGATAAATGGAAGGGGACTCCAGGGTCTGCGAACGCCGGCAAATCTACCTTGGGTCTCCCGATGGACTGAAGGTAGAAACCCAACTCTGATAACGAGGTCCGGTACTGAAATCTGCATAGAAAGTGCAGAGTGCAGTATCAGTACAACTGACCCCATGTACTAGTAAGTGTCGATCCTAACATCGGCAAAGTAGTGACGAGGATAGGACACGACAATAACATGAACATGTGCAGTTAAATCATATACAAGGAAATAACAACAAACAGAAATGTAGCAGAAAATAACGGGAAAGGGGAAAAAACATGCTGAGGGGAATATCAAATCCTGAAGAATAGTACATTAAAGAAACACAGTAAATATCATGCTTTGCACCAACGAAAGTAACAACATAGCAACAAGTGCACGACATCACCCTTCGTGCTTTTAATCTCATTCTCACCATAAGAAATAGTAGAAACGGCACGACATCACCCTTCGTGCATTAACTATCTCATAACATGGAACGACATTAACATTCGTGCTTTAACTCTCTCATAGCATGGAACGACATCACCCTTCGTGCATTATCACTCCGCAGAATATGGCACGACATCACTCTTCATGCATTATCACTCTCTCACAAAACATCGCACGGCATCACCCTTCGTGCTTTACACTCTTCCTCGCCCAAATAATAGAATATATCAACCCGCCAAGGGAATTGTCAATAACCAACCTCGTTTCAACATTTAACTTCACAATATAAATCTCAAGTTAAGTCAATACTCAACCAATATCAATTCCAGGAAAAACATGATAAGATTTGTTTAACATGAATAATAACTAGTTTAAGCATAAACCGTACGAATAAAGAATACAATGGTCACAAGTATAAGACTCACTCGTATGCTATGATCCAACAACAACGTATAGGTATTCGTCACCTCACCTATACGTCGTACTCAACAACCAAATACATAGCAAATAAGGCAATAATACCTAATCCCTAAAGCTAAGGTTAGCCACAACACTTACCTCGATTTCACGACAAAAATCAAGCCTCAATCACTGCTTTTCCTCTAGATTCCACCTCCAACCTCTATCTTTTGAACCCACCTCACCGAGCTTAACGGCCTGTGGACTTTTTTACGAAGGCCTAACCACTCATATCTAGTCATAGTTAACTTAATAACATCAGTTATTGCTAATGAAATAAATTCCAAGGCACAATTATAGGTTTCCTAACATTTTTCCCAAAAATTCAAAAATCGACCCCGTACTCGCTTGGTCAAAACTCGAAGTTCGGACCAAAACCCGATTACTCATTCACCCCCGAGACTAGATATACAATTGATTTTTGAATCCAATCTCAATTTGAGGTCTAGATTCCCAAATTTTGAAATCTCTAAGCTCAACCCAACAACCAATCCCACCATGAAAAACCCTAGATTCTAGGATGAAATCTTGTAAAAAGATATGATAGATTGTCACAACCCTAAATCTGAACCTAATCGTGATGGCGCCTCTCGTGAAGACAAGGCCAGCCAATTAAACCCAATTCACCTTTTAAAATAGTTAAACAATATAAAGCAGTCTAAAACATGATCTAAGTAGCGGATAATATCAATAAAGTACGGAAGTATAACCCAACACAGCCCTAACCGGGGTGTCACAAGTCACGAGCATCTACTAAGGTCTAAAAATACAACTAAGTTATGAAATAGGCTAAATACAATCCAAGGACATCAAGAGGGAGAAAAGCAGTGCAACGGACGTCGGCGGCTACCTCGCTAAACTCCATAGACTCTGCCTCTGCTCAACCAATACCCGCTATCGGATGCAAGAATACCTGAATCTGCTCACAAGGTGCAGGGAGTAAAGTGAGTACTCCAACTTAGTGAGTAATAAAAGTAAATGAAATCTGAGCAGTAAGAAATCACGTAAAGCATATCAACATGCTGTATAGAAGCAGTATAAAACCATTTAAGAAAAACAATGAAGCTGTGAAATCTCTTAAAAACATCTTAGCTCAGTTCAAACTCCTTTAAAAATGACTTTTTCAACTATTACGCAAATGAATGCAAAGCAATTAGTGCAGATAAGCATAGAAAATCTGCCCTTCGGGCACAATACACAATTAAACAGGTAAATAACAGGTAATATATGAAAGATAAACACATAAAGGTTTGCCCCTCGGGCACAATGTCAACAACTCCACCCCTCGGGCAATGTCTCATAACAATACCAGCCCCTCAAGCAATCACATAGAACAATACCAGCCCTTCGGGCTATATCTCACATCATAATAGGTACCCGCGCTCACTAGGGGTGTGCAGACTCTTGGAGGGGCCCCTTACGGCCCAAGCGCAATAACAAGCCATCTCGTGGCATAAAAACTAGGACCTCGGCCTCATATAAATCAAGCCACCTCGTGGCATACATATCTCAGGCCCTTGGCCTCAAATCAGTATCAGTTTTTCCTCACAATATAGGGCCTAGGCCTTACTCAGTCAAAAATCTCATAGCCCACTCTGGCAATAGTAAAATATAATGCTCAGCCCAAAATATTATTTGAAATATCATTTCAAGTGTTAAAAAAAAATAAACATGGCTGAGTTTGAAAATAGTGGAAATAGCATGACTGAGTTCAAGTATAAATTCAAAACAGGAAATATCAACAAAATCCCCGAAGGGTTGAAATAGTTGGCACGAAGCCCAAATGTGGCATTCAGCCCAAATAATGATGATATCAAATAGTTTTCAGTCGAATACGCGGTAAAATCATCAGTCAGGGCGGACCAAGTCACAATCCCCAATAGTGCACGACCCCGCGCTCTTCCTCAAGCATGTGCCTCACCTCAATATAACACTACGATGTGCAATCCGGGGTTTCAAACCCTCATGACAACATTTATAATCATTACTCACTTCGATCGATCTAAACTCCAGCCCACGATGCCTTTGCTCGCACTAATAGACCTTCAGATGATCCAAATCTAGCCACAATTAGAACATAATCATTAAACTATGCTAAGGGAACGAAGCCCACTCGAAAATGTCCAATTTACATAAAATATTTCGAAATTGCTCAAACTCGACCCCCGGGACCACATCTCAAAATTTGACATAAGTCATATCAATAGAATCCTTGTCCTCACACGAGTCTATACATACGAAGAACATCAAAATCGGACATCAAATGCCCATTCAAATGCTCAAAAGAATTCTTAACTTTTTCTTCCATTCTTCCCCAATTTCCACTCTAATTTCTCAAATTAAATGATGAAATTCACGACTAAATCATGGAATTAAACCAAATATGAGTGAAGATTACTTACCCCAATAGCTCAATTGAAAATCTCCTCAAATTTGACCTTCTCCCAAGCTCTCCAATGGTTTTTATGATATTGGACTTAAACCCTCGATTTTAAAATATAAACTGTCTGCCCAGATTTTCCTTCATCGTGAACGCGGCATGTCCTACGCGTTCGCGAAGCACACTGCTTCACATACCAAAATTTCCTTCTATGCGAACACGATACCCTCTCACGAACACAAAGATTCCGCTTCCCATACCATCAACGCAACCCTTTAATTGCGAATGCGAAGCACAAAAGGGCTAGGACCCTAGCTGCTCCATTTACTCTACGCGAATGCGGGAACCTCATCGCATTCGCAAAGCACTCAGGACCTCACCCTTCGTGAACGCGGGACCAACATTGCTAACGCGAAGGCTAAATTCTCAACCTCATCACGCATCCCTTCGTGAACGCGAGAGCCTTCTCGCGAATGCGAAGGCCAAAAGTTTGCAACAAAAATCACAGAAAATCTACAACTATCAAAACAAGGATATGATCCGTTTAACCACCCGAAACTCACCCGAGGCCCCCGATATCTCAACCAAACATGCCAACATATCCCAAAAACCTCGTTCAAACTTGTTCCGACCTTCAGAATGCCAAAACAACATCGAAACACCAAATTTGCATTGGATTCAAGCCTAAGAATTCCAAGAAGTTCTAAATTCCTCTTTTGATCAAAAACCCAACAAACCACGTCCGAATAATCTGAAATTTTGCACACACATCCCAAATGACATAGCGGAACTACTGCAACTTCCGAAATTCCATTCTGACCCCTATACCAAAATCTCACCTATCAACCGAAAATGTCGAAATCTCAAATTCGCCAATTCAAGCCTAAACCTTCCACGGACTTCCAAAATTCATTTCGATCACGCTCCTAAGTCCCAAATCACCTAACGGAGCTAACCAAATCATAAAGATTCCAATCCATGATCATATACAAACAAGTCAAAACTTGGTCAGACCCTTTCAAATTTCAAGCTTCAAACTGAGAACCGATCTTCCAAATTCATTCTAATTGCCCTGAAAACCAAAACCAGCGATTTACATAAGTCATAATACATCACACGGGGCAAGTCATGCTCGAGAATTGACGAGCCAGGTATAAAAGCTCGAAACGTTCAGTCGGGTCGTTACATCCTCCCCCACTTAAACATACGTTCATCCTCGAACGTGCCCGGAGTTGTTCCACTTTGGTGACTTCCAAATGCACTACTAAAAAGTAATAGACACGGTCGCATGCAACATAATTTACCCAACTATGAGTCGGGGTCGAACCCACAGAGAACAATGTGTAGGCGATTAGGCATGTAAGAAAATTATCGCTTATCGCGCAATGCCAAACACTAAGAATTTTGGTTTGAAAATATTTTATATCTAAATGCGGAAATGTAAACTAACCTAGAAAGTAAGTAAAATGATCAATGGCTACAAGTATGGTTGCATCAGGAATTACACTCAAGTAATGATCCAATGTATAATATGAGCGAGTTTATGTTAATTAGCCACGGATAATAATTCTTAATTAGCTTCTTACGAAGACTAACAAGACTTTCTAACTGAATTATCCCTAAAACAATTAGAAGATTAAGCACACCCGGAATGGCTACAAGTAGTTCAATCCTATCCCTAGGTAGAATCTATAAAATGAGGGTTAACGCCTCAAGTTCTTGTTAATTAATCTTTCCCAACCCCAAATTATCTTTTACAAAATCAATTCGGAGTTAATGGGCGAGTCCTAGGGTTAGCTAATCCCTTTGGAAACATTAAAGAACAAGAATAATTAAATTAACAATAACTCACTTCATAAATACATAAAAATTATTCAATACATAAATACAACAAGGTATTTAATCCACACTTTAAATATGAATATTTCCATAAACAAGATTTAAGTGTTGAATAAAATACTACACACTTAGATATACAATACAAAGCAAGGAAATGAAGAAATAAACATAAATGAGTAAGAAAATCTTAACCACAAGCTTCATTCTTCAAAACCAAAGTGTGTGTGCAACAACCCTTGCTTCCAACTTGTTCTCTCTAGTCTATGAGGACTGAAAATAAGCCAAAGATTCCAAAAATCTATTTGGATGAGTACAAAAATGGTTTTGGGGTTGAGAAAATATGAAATGTCTAATTTGCCCAGTTCTGATGCACGACTTCCGCACCTGCGGAAGAATCATCGTAGGTGCGGCTCCGCATAAGCGGACTGTCTAGTTGTGCCTTCCACCGCAGAAATGGAACCATAATCGTAGCTGCGCTTCCGCAAAAGCGGAATTCGAACCGCAGATGCAGTTTTTCTCCTGTTCAGCCATTTCCGCAGAAGCGGTTCTTCCTTCGCAGAAGCGGGATCGCTTCTGCGGCCATCCTTCCGCAGAAGCGGAATCACTGGAGAGTTTTTTTGCATTAGTTTCACCTTCTTTTGCTCAATTCCACTTCGATTCAATTCAAATTACTTTGTAGCATCATTTACCTAAAAATCTAACAATACACACCATAAACAACCTCATATTATAGTAAAAGGACATAAAATCTCAGGAAAAGAGGTTAGATTGAGTGGTAATCACCACTCATTAGCCAACCAATTGCTGAATAACCTTACTATGCATATACTCAGGGGTGATGTATCTCATATAGGTCCAGTAATACAATGTAACTGAATTTTCACAATCCAACCTAGCCCATAAACCTTAGAACCACATTTCCACACCTGAAATTATCCACAAAATCCAAATCTCACGTCTATACTATGCACAAGCCCGAACAAGCTGTAATAACCAACACTTGTAGTGATAACTTCTATCGGCACAGCTGCACACAACACCTGAATACCAATAGAAAAAATCTTATTACTAAAGTCTCATTCCAACACATCCATATGCTGACAATGATAGATAAAACATGCAGTAAGCCATAACCATTTCACAGATTAACCATTCCCGAAGCCACTTCTTCTTTGGCAAAGACCATAGCAAATTTCTGAGTTGAACCTCGATATTATCCTTCCAACAAGCTGAATATCGAATCTGTTCGTATTCAGTAATGATCCCAACGATCTCATATAATCCAACACACTACTCTGGTGTCATGACATCTCAATACAGGCTAAAGCCAAAACTTGCGGAACACGCGCACCAATTAGCAACAGTCTGAACATACTCAAATCATGAAAAAAATGACTCAAATGATAGAGATGTACCTCAAGCTCACCAGTACCACCACAAAACAAGGCTGAGAAACCATCTCACATAGTAGGAACAGAACACACGAATCTAACCCTCAAGGTCATACCTCCACATAACTTTGTCGTGATGCGCGATCCTATCCAAACACTGCTCCACATGAAACACCTCAGGTCACTATGCTCAAAATCGACAACCACACGCAATTTGATGTCTGGAACCAAAACAAATTATCATACCCACAGTGAAGGAAATAACATACACCACACTAGCACGAAAGGACATAACTGATGCGCCATTCACCTCGCAACACCCAATCACTCTCCCCGCTTGACTTCCACTATGAAACCCAATAGAATCGCACCATATGTGCTTATAACCCACAATCATAACACCTCGCAACATAGAAAGGTAACTCATAGATCTCCCCAGATTACTAATAAGCTCAATAACAATCGAATCAACACATCCATCAATAATACAATTTAGAGCCAACCAAGCCACTTAAGTTAGAACACGCATCCACATTGGCCTGCCAACGAACTCCTTATCAAGTAAATCCTGAAGCTGCTCCTTCATCTCCTTTAACCCTTTCGGTGCCATACGATATAGTGCCCAACATCAATTTGATATCGAAATCAACAACCTTGCCTGGAGAGTTGCCTTTCCACAAGAAACACATCCAAAAATTCCCTCACCACCGGAACTGAATAAATATGAGGAGCCTCTACACCGACATCCTTCATGAGAACCCAAATAAGGAAGACAATCCTTCCTATCCCTCCGCTGGGTCTTCGAAATATGAAACCACTCTTCCAAGAACATAATCCGTCGAACCTTGCCACTCAGTCCGAGGCATTTTCGGCATAGACAACATCGCCACCTTAGCACAATAGCTCAGAATGACACAACGCTGAGACAACCAGTCTATACCCAATATCACATCCGAAATCTAACCTACCAAGCAACAAAATATCCACTCGGGTCTCCAAACCCCGATAGTCGCTAAACAGTGTCGATACACGCGACCCACAACCACAACATAGCTTGAACATGAGAACTCCCAGACTCCAACTCCATGTAGCACACGAACCACCATACCTGATCCCAATTATACCATCTAGATACATACCACACCTCTAATACCCAATCATTCCACGAGAGATACTCTAAAATTCTTCTATGCCGCCAAACAAACTCGAATATCAGCAGTCGATATAACCAGAAATTACCTCAATACTACCGAAGTACTATCAACTTAATCACATTGCCTTCTTCTGAAAAATATACCCTCATCAAATCACCCCAATTAGCAATCACCATTCCCTTAATCATCTAAAGATCATCTCCCAAATCATCTGAAGCTCGTTTCTCTACTTATCTAAAGCTGTCCGCTGCCTAAGAGTTTTATGACCTTCCTTTCAGAACTGATCTGCAACCTTACACACGCAATCTCAATCCTTCACAACGTACCATATATACCATACCATCCTAATTAACATGAGAACTTCATATCCCTTCCGAATTTCCATATGCATAAAACTAAATCGTCAGTACTGAATCCTGCTAACTCGACCGAGCTACGCATGTCACTAAACCTAAGAGAATTGCTATGAAACACCTATAGAAACTCATTACCCCGAAAGCATCCAAAGAACTAGTCATATCCTTACCATACCGACTCGGCCTACTACCCAGCTATCCTATCTATCCGAATTTCCTTCTGATTTACCTTCAACTTGATGCTCCTTCTTGCTATGACATCACAATTTCTCAACCTAGACTTACCACACGGGACCCAAGTATAAAGCCACACCGTCTAAGGCTCATAAGCCGCTGAATACCTTCTCAAATATTCCCAAGAGCACCATATTCAAAATGCTTTACTTTGAAGAGACTTCCTGCGAATCTAAATCCGTTACCTTTACCTTCCTGATACTAATACATAGGATCCCATAATTAATAAAGAAATACCACAAGTCTTGACATCTTCCAATGAAAACTCAAGTTCTAGCCACATATACAACTTGAATATACCCAACTGATACATGTAAAATCTTGAACCCATTAGAACCATTCTCCAAAGTTATCCACTCTACTCAAGCTGCAATTAGCCTTATCAAACAAACTGAACGATCCGCGCCTCATTAGCATTCTAACACCGCAGAATAGGACATTATTCCATTACAACCAAGCAACATCATGCTCTATGAACCGAGCATCCTTTACCAATAATGACTCAAGAAATTCCGTGATTCTCACACACCTATGAAGCATACTATATCCTTTGTTAAGAATTTTCCTTTACTCGAGCGATCCTCGATCTTAATCTCCGTAGGCCATAGCTGATTCGCCCGAACACCTCCAACTGGGACCAACACAGCACATAACTGTGCAATCAACTAATCAATAGCAGACTCCCCTACTTGGCTCAAATCCATATATAAAAACACACTCAATAACTCATAACGCATATACTCTATTGCTGCCATAATACCATAGTGAGATTAAAGTCGATCCTTCATAAGCTCATGAAAAAAAGACTATCTAGTACATTGAATCTTCTATAAATCTCGCATTCATTTTCGTAACAGTCAAGCCCACTCTCTTAAGCGATCCAAATTCAAATTTCAACACTTATATTTCACTTGTAAATGAGATCTTCTAACAGACACCTAAGGATTACACAACCTCAGAACACTTCGCAGGAGATAACCCACCTACTTTTCCTCCAACTAACATTTCTGTATACCTTCCACCATCACAAACATTATGCAACCACTTAGCCTTCCTAAGTCTAACTTATACAGCAACATGAAATTTACTTCACTCCCAACTAGGGAGCATGAAAAGATTCTTTACACGCCTATAACTCGAGGCTATACCTCGAATCCATATGGAATTCAAGCACCTAATAGTTCTTCTGTCCTCCAGCACATCCTTCTTGTCACTTTCAAATAATATGGATACATCTCATAGTACTAGCATACTCATCACATAGTCATCCAGTTGTCACTTCCACGAATAGGGACACTACAGAACATATAAGTTAAAAAAAACACTTGCTCACACAATCAGCACCTCGGTGCTAAAGCAATAGCAAAAAATCCGGCCTCAAGTCCTCCAGAATGGCCCAACATCAACTCACAGAGATCACATCTCGCCCCTCGATTAGGGAGTGATAAGCCATCGATGCAAATCTGATACTGAGCGCTCATACACGCATACGAACACGTAGAAGGAATTCAAAGGGTTACTTTTCAAGCTGAATCAAGGACGCACGATAAGAATTCAAGAAGGTGAATTTTTTCGTAAAGGTTCCGCAGTCTCCCGAGGATAAATACAGACATCTCCGTACCGATCCGTGAGACTCTACTAAACCTGCTCATGACTCGTGAGACCTATGTAACCTAGGCTCTAATACTAACTTTTCACAACCCTAAACCCGAACCCGATCATGATGGCGCCTCTTGTGAAGACAAGGCCAGCCAATTAAACCTAATTCACTTTTTAAAATAGTTAAACAACATAAAGCAGTCTAAAACATGATTTAATAATACTAAGTAGCAGATAATATCAATAAAGTGCGGAAGTACAACCCAACACAGCCCTAAACGGGGTATCACAAGTCGCGAGCATCTAGTAAGGTCTAAAAATATGACTAAGTTCTGAAATAGGCTAAAAACAACCCAAGGACATCAAGAGGGAGAAAGGCAGTATTGTGGACGTTAGCAGCTACCTCGCTAAACTCCACAGACTCTGCCTCTGCTCAACCAATACCCGCTACCGGGTGCAAGAATACCTGAATCTGCACCCAAGGTGTAGGGAGTAAAGTAAGTACTCCAAATTAGTGAGTAATAAAGGTAAATGAAATTTGAGCAGTAAGAAATCACGTAAAGCATATCAATATTCTGTATAGAAGCAGTATAAAACCATTTAAGAAAAACAATGAAGCTGTGAAATCTCTTAAAAACATCTTAGCTCAGTTTAAACTCCCTTTAAAAATGACTTTTTCAACTATTAGACAAATAAATGCAAAGCAATTAGTGCAGATAGGCATAGAAAATCTACCCCTCAGGGAAAATACACAATTAAACAGGTAAATGAAAGGTAAACACATAAAGGTTCGCCCCTTGGGCACTTTGTCAACAACTCTGCCCCTCGAGCAATATCTCAGAACAATACCAGCCCCTCGGGCATTCACATAGAATAATACCAGCCCATCGGGCAATCACATAGAATAATACCAGCCCCTCGGGCTATATCTCACATCACAATGGGTACCCGTGCTCACTAGGGGTGTGCAGACTCTCGGAGGGACCCTTTACAGCCCAAGCATAATAACAAGCCATCTCGTGGCATCAAAATTAATCCCTCGGCCTCATATCAATCAAGCCACCTCGTGGCGTACATATCTCAGGCCCTCGGCCTCAAATCAGTATCAGTGTTTCCTTACAACATAGGCCCTCGTCCTTACTCAGTCAAAAATACATAAGTCACTCGGGCAACAATACAACATGATGCTCAGCTAAAAATATTATTTGAAATATCATTTCAAGTGTTAAAGCAAAATAAACATGGTTGAGTTTGAAAACAGTGGAAACAACATGACTGAGTTCAAGTATAAAGTCAAAACAGTGAGGAAATATCAATTAAGATCCCCCGAAGAGTTCAAATAGTTGGCACGAAGCCAAATATGGCATTCACCCAAATAATAATAAGATTAAATATTTTTCAGTCAAATACGAGGTAAAATCATCAGTCGGGACGGACCAAGTCACAATCCCCAATAGTGCACGACCCCATGATCATCATCAAGTGTGTGCCTCGCCTCAATATAGCACTACGATGTGCAATCCGGGGTTTCAAACCCTCAGGACAATATTTAAAATCATTACTCACCTTGATCCGGTCCAAACTCCAGCCCGCGATGCCTTTGCCCGCACGAATCAACCTTCGGATGATCCAAATCTAGTCACAATTAGAACATATTCATTAAAATATTCTAAGGGAACTAAACCCACTCGAAAATATCCAATTCACATAAAAAAATCCCGAAATTTCTCAAATCCGGCCCCCGAGCCCACATCTCGGAATCTGACAAAAGTCACATCAATATAATCTTCTTCCTCACACGAGTTTATCCATACCAAGAACATCAAAATCGAACATTAAATGCCCATTCAAATCCTCAAAAGAATTCTCAACTTTTTCTTCCATTCTTCCTTAATTTCCACTCCAATTTCTCAAATTAAATAATAAAATTCAAGACTAAATCATGGAATAAAACCAAATATGAATGAAGATTACTTACCCCAATAGCTCCACTGAAAATCTCCTCAAGTTTTACCTTCTCCCAAGCTCTCCAATGGTTTTTATGATATTGGACTTAAACCCTCGATTTTAAAATATAAACTGTCTGCCCAGATTTTCCTTCATCGCGAACGTGGCATGTCCCTCGTGTTTGAGAAGCACATTGCTTCATAGACCAAAATTTCCTTTTATGCGAAGGCAATACCCTCTCGTGAACGCGACCCTTTAATCGCGAACGTGAAGCACAAAAGGGCTAGGACCCCAGCTGCTCCATTTACTCTATGCGGATGCGGGAACCTCATCGCGTTTATGAATCACTCAGGACCTCACCCTTCACGAACTTGGGACTAACATAGTGAATGCGAAGGCCAATTTCTCAGCCTTATCATGCATCCCTTCACAAAAGCGAGAGCCTTCTCACGAAGGCCGAAAGTCTGCAACAAAAACCATAGAAAATCTGCAACTATCAAAACAAGGATATGACCCGTTTAACCACCCGAGGCCCCCGAGACCTCAACCAAACATGAAAACATATCCCAAAACCTTTTTCAAACTTTTTCCCACCTTTGGAATGCTCAAAACAACATCAAAACACTAAATTTGCATCGGATTCAAGCCTAAGAATTCCAAGAACTTCTAAATTCTGCTTTTGATAAAAACCCCAACCAAACCACATCTGAATGACCTAAAATTTTGCACACACATCCCAAATGACATAGCGGAACTACTACAACTTCCAAAATTCCATTTCGGCCCCTATATAAAAATTTCACCTATCAACCGGAAAACGCCGAAATCTCAACTTCGCCAATTCAAGCCTAAACCTTTCACGGACTTCCAAAATGCATTTCGATCACGCTCCTAAGTCCCAAATCACCTAACCAAGCTAACCAAATCATAAAAATTCCAATCTGAGATCATATACAAACAAGTAAAAACTTGGTCAAACCCTTTCAAATTTCAAGCTTCCAACTGAGAACCGATCTTCCAAATTCGTTCTGATTACCCTGAAAACCAAAACCAGCAATTTACATAAGTCATAATACATAGCACGGGGCAAGTCATGCCCGATAACTAACGAGCCAAGTGCAAAAGCTCGAAACAACCTATCGGATCGTTATATAGATTGAAAGAAATGAGTTAAGAATCATTTACCTATGATTTGGGAAAGAACTAGCCCTTGGAAAATCACCTCTTGAACTTTAGTTTTAAAAAGTGGGAGAATGAATGAAAAATCTCGTCTAAGTCCAAAGTTATTAGCTGCAGATGTCGCATTTGCGACCGGAGCTTCGCAAATGCGAAGGAGCCATCTCAAATGCGAAGCCCTTCATAGTCCTGTTGCCTTCGCAAATGCGAGGAAAGTGTCGTATTTGCGAACACTATTCCTCGCAAATGTGAGTAAAATATCGCATTTGTGATCATACCCCTCCCAATCTGCCTCAGTTGTTTCCGCACCTACGGTTCCCTAACTGCTTATGTGGTTCCGCATGTGCGGTTAAAATGCCGCATCTGCGGTCTTCCCTAAGCCACCCCTTTCTCGCTTCTGTGATGTGACACCACCCACAGATGCGGTCCCGCTTCTGCGGAACTTTGACCACATCTGCGGTCCTCTCCAAGATACTCTCATCTGCTTCTGCGACCATTTCTCCACAGATGCGGTCCCGCTTCTGCGGAACCTTGACCGCATCTGCGGCCTTCAAGCCTTTGACCAAAAATCGCTTCTACGGCTCTCTTTCCGCTTCTGCGGTGCCACTTCTGGGGTCAACCCACCACAGAAGCGAAAATACCAGCAACCAGATTCCTTCAGCTGCCCAAAAATCCCATTTTCGATCCGTTAACCACAGGGAATCCACCCGAGGCCCCCGGGACCTCAACCAAACCTACCAACCAATCCCAAAACATGCTTCGGACTTGATCGAGGCCTCAAATCACATCAAACAATGCTAAAATCATGAATCGACCCCCAATCCAAACTTAATGAACTTTAGAATTTCAAACTTCTACTTCTGATGTTTAAACCTGTCAAATCACGTCTGATTGACCTTAAATTTTGCACACAAGTCATGTTTAACATTATAGACCTACTCCAGCTTTTGGAATCATATTCTGACCCCGATATCAAAAATTCCACTTTCGGTAAAACTTCTAAAAAACCTCCAAATCTCTATCTTTAGCCAAATGGCTCCAAAATGACCTACGGACCTCCGAGTTCACTTCTGATTGTGCCCCCAATTCCAGAATCACCATACGGAGCTATTCACAGTCTCGGAATCCCAAACGGACATTGATAACACTGAAATACACTTCAAGCCAAACTTATGAAATTTCTTCTAAAATGCTAACTTCCACAATAGGCGACAAAACGCTCCCGATTTATCCGAACCCCGAACCGGGCATACGCCCAAGTCCAAAATCACTATACGAACTTATTGGAACCTTCAAATCCTGATTCCCAGGTTGTTTACTCAAAATTCCAATCCTAGTTCATTCTTTCACTTTAAGCTTCTGAAATAAGAATTTTCTTTCCAAATCGACTCTGAACTTCCCGGAACTTAATTCCGACCACGCGTAGAAGTCATAATACCTGAAATGAAGATGTTCATGGCCTCTAACTGCTGAACGGAGCACTAAGACTAAAAATGACCGATCGGGTCGTTACACCAGATTTGAAGACTTCAACTGGTTCGTATAAGGATTTTTGACTTGGGCTTACGTTCGGATCAAGTTTTGGATGACCCGGGAGCATTTTGGTGCCTAATAGTGAAAGTTGATTCCTTAAGGATTTTGAAGTTATTAAATATTTGCTTTGGAGCGGGTTTTTATGTTATCATGGTCTCAAAGGAGTTCCGAGACCGGAAATAGTTTCGTATTTCCATTTAAGACTTGCACTCAAAATTTGATGTCAATCTGAGTAGTATAAGTATGTTTCGTTGCATTGGAATTAATTTGAAGAACTTGAAATTCTTAAGTTTGATTCAATTGGTTTTAGGCTTGATTCTTAGATTTAGCATTTTTTCGGGTGTTTCGAGGGTTTAAGCGAGTCCTTTTTATGATTTCAAACTTATCGGTATATTCGGGCGGGGCCCCGGGGCCTCGAGAATCAATCGGACGAGGCTCGAGGGAAGTTGGAAAAATTTGAAAAGAGTTGAAGCTCCAATTATCTGTCATAATCGTAGGTGCGAGACCGCAGGTGCGGTCAACCATCGCAGAAGCGGCCAAGGGGGATGAGCCTAGGAACCGTAAATGCGACTCCTTCATCGCAGAAGCGGCCAAGGGGGATGAGCCTAGGAACCGTAGATGCGACTCCTTCATCGCTGAAGCGGCTATGCAGGAGAAGCCCAAAGACCACAGAAGCGGTCCCAGCCTACCTGGCCAATTCCGTAGATGAGGACCCCCTCTTGTAGAAGTGAGACCGCAAATGCGATCCCCTAACCGTAGGTGCGGAAATCGCTGAAGGCAATGCCTTCATTTAATACGGGAATGTGTCATTTTTGACACAATTCCACCGCTGTTTGGGCGATTTGGGAGCTTCCAAAAAAAGAAATTCTACTTAGCATCTTGAGGTAATTTAATCCTACTTATTTTTAGTTTAATACTTGAGTCTTGGGTAGATTAACACACAAAGATTAAGGAAAATCATGGGATTAGAGCAAAACCTAGGGTTTTGATAAAAATTAGATTTTACCTCGAAATTTGTTATGGAATGAATTAGAAATCAAATATTATTTAACCTTAGGTTGTAAAGAACAACTTTCTTCAAAAAAATTCAGAATTCGGGCACGTGGGCTCGGGGTCGGATTTTAGGAAAATTGTGTTTTAAGGTTGGGAAATTACTTTAGTTGTTTAAATGCGAACTCTTGAGCTTGTATTGACTAGTTCCTACCTCATTTCATTAGTTTTGGATCGTTCGGCTCCAAATTGAGGGTTTTAACATGTTCTTGTTATTGGGAGTATGCTTTGGAGCGAGGTGAGTTTCCTTTCTAACATTGTAAGAGGGAATTGTCCCATAGGTGAGTTAATTTATCATGTGTTGCTAATTGTGGGGGCTACGTACGCACGAGTTGACGAGAGTCCGTGCGTAGCTACTATTATGTTAATTGCCCGGGTAGTTTAGGGCCCGTATCATGTTATATTTGCAAATGTCTATGTCCTTTCATGTTTATGAGATCACTTAGGACTTGTTAAGGGTTGGAAATAATGTATGAGGACACATGCACTCACTCGATAACTTGTATGAATTTATTTGACTATGATTGTGCCTTACGTGCCCAATTGATAATGATTGATATTTGTGGATCGGGCCGATCACGTCGGTAGAAATAGATACATCTATGGTTCGCACCATTCGACCCTCTAGCAGTGCACATTTCCTGTTATGTTTGACGGGGCGGAACGGCCTTGGCATAATGTGCGCATGATATCTATATGACTTCTTATTCATGACTTGCCTTGCTAAATGCCCTATGGCTAACTATGATAATATCTAGGTAATGTCCTATCACATTCTTGCTATAAAGTGTTATTTATTTGTGACATACATGCTCAGTATAACACTTTCTTATATTAATTGACCCTAGTAAGTGTCAATTCGACCTCGAGTCTCTACTTCTTCGAGATTAGACGGGATACTTACCGGGTACATATTGTTTATGTACTCATACTACACTTCTGTACTTAATTGTACAGGATCTGGGGCAGGCACATCTGATTACCAGTCTGATGCGCATACTTGATCATAGTCCGAGATTCCATTATGAGCTGCTCCCTTCCTATGCCATTCAGCAGCATGAGGGAGTCTCTCTTTGCTTTTGGTTGTCTATTCTATCTCGGACAGTAGGATAGATTTATTCACTTATATCTTCTAATAGATGCCCGCATACTCGTGACACCAGGTGTTGGCATACACATTAGTAGACTATTCTTTTAGGATTGCATGATTATTAATGTACTTTGCTAATTACCACCTATGTTAAACTCAAAATTTATAAATTGTTGTAATTGCTTTGGTAAAGTAAAACTAGAACTTTTTAATATTTCCATGTTGGCTTGCCTAACAACGGCATTGGGCGCCATCACGGCTTGTAGTGAAATTGGGGCGTGACACCAAAAACTCTGATTCCCAATCCATATGGTGAAAATTGCCTCCAAAATAACCCAAATCTGAGCTCCCCAACTCAAAATATGACCGAATGAAGAAACGCTTAGTTTATATATTTTTCTACCAGCTAGTCTGCCTCGTTTCTCATGCTAAACAATCCTGAAACTTTCTTTTTATGCCTCCAATGGATTCCTTGTGAAATTCTAGTCAAGTTAGGTTGTTGAATAACTCAATTTGACCTTATACTGAATGAGATATATTGGTTTCAATATTTGTAAATAGTGCAGATTTTTAAATACGCCGTCTGTGGCAATTTCGTAATTAATCTAAAAAATCTGGCAACCTAATTCTTAGTAAAATGATCATAACAACCTCATACGATGTCCAAATTCAGTGATTCTTTTTGCTATGGGTCCGTAATTATGATACAGATCTAATGCTTCAATCAAAAAAAAGAAATCAGAGCTCATTTGTTCAATATGATATCATTTATGCTTGAAGAAACGACATTGAAATATAAGTAAAACAAGTGCAACACAACCCAAACCTATCTGAAACTCACCTGAGGTCCTCGGGACCTCAACCAATAATTTCAACAAGTCACATATCACTACCCGAACTTAGTCGAACCTTCAGAACCTCCAAAATAACACCTAAACACCAAATTAACCTCGGATTCAAGCCTAAAAACTTCTAAACATCTAACTTTCGCCAATTCAAGCATAATTTTACCACATACCTCCAAATTACATTCCGGACACACTCCTAAGTCTAAAATCATCCAACAAAGCTAACTGAATCTTAAAAATCAAAATCTGAATTCGATTACTCATAAGTCAACTTCTGGTTGACTTTTCTAACTAAGAGACTATGTGATCATTTCACTCCAAAACTACTCTGAATCCAAACCTACCAACTCGATACAACTAAATGTAGCTGAACAACACATAAATAATCATAGATGGGGGAAATGGGTCTATAAATCTCAGAACAAACGACCAGATCGTTACATTTTTTCAACACAATGATGGATGTTAAAGGTAAGCCAAAAGATAACCCCAAGGCTAGAATGAAATTACAAGAATATTGCAGACGGCCTAAATTATACTTGCAGACAGAAAACAATGGTAAGATTTGCAAGCCCAAAGCAAGTGACACATTCACTTTGGAGTAAAGACGACATATTTGTGATAGGGTTACGAAATTGAAGATGCCTGAGGGTTATGCATCGAATCTAAGGAAAAAAAGTAGATATGGAGGTAGGAAAGTTGAGCCATTTGAAAAGTCATGACTGTCACGTTTTCGTGGAGACCTTAGTGCCTATTGCATTTTGTGGTTTGCCTGAAAGAATCTGGAAACCCATCACAGATATTAGTTTATTTTTCAAAGACTTATGTTCTACCACATTAAGGGAATAAAAACTACTTCAGGTGGATCAAAACATTCGTGTAAATTCTAGTAATATGGGAAAAATATTTTCATATGATTTCTTTGATGTGATGGAACACCTTCCAATCCACCTTAGGCACGACTTGGAGGGCCTGTCCAATGCAGATGGATTATCCCTTTGAGAGGTAATATTATAAGTTTGATGTAATATTCTATTTTATTTGAAAGGTCTTGCCTAACATGACATTATGTAGGACAATTAGCATATGCAAACACTTTGTTAAGCAGAGGAATAAGATTGAAGGCTGTAAATGCAACGCCTATTGATAATAGGCGAAATCTGAGTGATTTAACCATTATTTATGCTTCCATTTGATTTTATTCCAATAACATAATATTTATAATTGATGAGAAATAAGCGTTTAAATTGTGATTCTTATACTTTGCAGAAAAAGGAACCTATATAAATAATTGAAAAGGTTATGGAATGATCTAGGAGCAAAAACAACTTCTCAAGAATTTACACCCATGGACAAGACAAGAAAATGAAGGAAAAAAATGCCCAGTGAAATGCGCGAAGACTGCGAGAACACCGCGCGTTTCAAGTCACCGAGATAGTATGCTTTGCAAATTCGCGCGAAGACCGCGCGAAAACGCGCGTTTTCTATCCGGGAAGTGAATTATTGAAGGTTAAAAATGGAAAATCTAAGGGGATCCACTCAATACATAAAAAGTATAGCTCCATTATGAAAAGAGAGATCATATTTGAAGGAAGGAAGTGGAAAAACACTATTGAGCTCAAGAGAAAAGCCATAGAAGATTTATCTTGGAGCTAAAAAAGAGGAGGAAGAACATCATTTTTTGATCAAGAATCTAAAGAGTTCTTTCAAACTTTCTTTTTGTTGCTTGTTAATATTATGCTTAAAACTATTATTGTTGATTTTTGTATGAATATGAGTAGCTAAATACTCAAGTATTCTGGGGTCATGGATGTTAGATGATCTTGTTATTTGAAGTTTAGATTGAAGATCTTGAATTTATCGTTATGGGTTGTTTATTTGATTCTGCTTTTAATTATTTTACTGCGTAGCTAACAGTGAAATATTATTTACGAATCTTGAGTTAAACTTAACAAAGGAAATTATTGGTTGCATATAGAATCAAATAGAACAAGGTCCGAATCCTGGGCCTCGGGTGAAAGATTTGCAATTAAGATAGACATATACTTAATTGCCTTGTTTGGTTGAAAAATAAGAGTTGTAAATGCATTCTTGTTAATATTAATACCATAGACATATAGGTATTAAGTTAACTTGAATAAGTGCATAAGAACTCGACAGATTCTTATGAGTATTATTAACCCTATAATCAATAACCCGGATAATTTAATAAATCAATCTTAAGCTAAGATAGTAGCTCTAGCAAGTCCATGACCCTGGAATACCTTTATCCAAATTGTTATCAAAATATTGTGTAATTGTTATAGTAATTTTGTGTTGAATTATTGTTTAATTATTAAGTAATTTATAAATTGGTTCTATATATATATAATGTGACAATTTAGCTTGAATTGACAATTGTTTGAGTCTAAATCAGTTGAGAAGTTGATCACAATTCCTCGTGGGAACGATACTTTACTTACTACTATATTACTTGTCGATTGCGTACACTTGCATGAGTGTTTTGGCCGCAACAAGTTTTTGGCGCAGTCGCCGGGGAGTTTGAAATTAACTACTTGACTGATTTAAGATTTTATTAGCTGTTTATATAAACCTAAAACTTTCAATCTACTTGTTTGTATTCCGCAGGCTATTCTCTTGAATGCGGAGGAGTAGAATCACAAATAATCTCTTTCCTCTTGATCCTGAAATTGAAAGAACAATTCATAGAATGAGAAAGGAGTGGGAAGCTAGAAACAGAACAGAAAGAGAGTTGGACATTCAAGTTCAACCACAACCAACAGTGATGGCAGGTAATCAAGAACGTCCGGTGATAGAAGCAGCAAGGCCAAACCTTGCTAATATGACTCAGGCCATTGTGAAGCCTTAAATCACCGGTCACTTTGAGCTTAAGCAGTACATGGTGCAGCTGATACAGTACATTAGGCAATATGTTGGTCTATCTGATGAAGACCCACAAAGGCACATTCAAATTTTTTTGGAACTAACGGATACTTACAACTATCCAAATGTTTCCAAGGATTATGTCAAGCTGACCTTATTTCCCTTTTCATTGTTGGGGGAGGCTAGAGAATGGTTGCAGAAGGAGCCCGCTAATTCAATCCATAATTGGGATGATTTGGCAAAGAAATTCCTAATCAAGTTTTTCCCCACCAAAAAGACAAAGTTCTTGCGGAGTCAGATTCTCGGGTTTCAACAACGTGATAGTGAAACTCTTTGCCAAGCTTGGGAAAGATACAAGAAACTACTTCGAGATTGTCCACATCATTGTCAAACTGATGAGGTATTGGGCCATAATTTTGTTGATGGATTAGATGAGACTTGCAAAATGAATCTTGATTCAGCTTGTGGAGGTAGTTGCATGGCGAAACCATATAGTGAGATACAACTTTTGCTGAATAACTTTACTGCTAATGATCATAATTGGCAATGTGAAGGAGAACCAAGAAGAGAAATGAAACAGAAAGCAGGGGTACTTGAACTTGATGACATTTCCGCCATGAGAGCATATATAGCAAAATTGGCAAATCAAATGACCAGAATGACAACGGGACCGACACAACAAATGCAGCAGGTTCAACAAATGTCAGTTTGTTGTGAAATTTGTGGTGACAGTCACATAAGTGACATGTGTCCCGTGAATTCTGAATCTATTTATTATGTAGGGCAACAAAGCAGTGGTCCGATTGAACCAACAAACCCAATATGGGAACACTTACAACCCAAATCGGAGGAATCATCCTAATTTCTCTTGGTGTTGGAATCAACCAAATCAGAATCAATTTAGACCCCAAGGAAATTTAAATCAACCTCAAAGGCCGCCGCAGCAAGCAGAAGAAAGTAAAAATGATTTGCTGAAGAAATTGTTGCAAGACAATCAACAACTCAGAACGGACTTCAGAAATCTTGAAAGGCAAATGGGACAGCTGGCTGCAAATCAAAATACTAGGCCAGCAGGTGCTCTTCCAAGTGACACAGAAAAAAATCCTCAAGTGAGTGCAATTACACTCAGAACAGGAAGGAATTTAGAAGAAGTTCTATCGAAGAAAAAGAACAAGCAAATACCTGAAGGTGAACTAATTCCCAAAGCAACACATGAAGCAAAGAAAGATGATACAATTCCAGCACCTGTGAACATTCCAAGACCACCACCACCATTTCCACAAAGGCTGCAGAAAAAGAATGACGATCGCATGTTCAACAAATTTCTCACTATGTTGAATCAAATTCAATTGAACATTCCGTTAGTAGATGCGATTCGGGACATTCCAAACTATTCCAAATACTTGAAATATATTGTGGCTAACAAGAGGAGATTGACGGAACTTGAAACAGTTGCACTTACTGAGGAGTGCACTTCAAGGGTTCAAAATAAGCTTCCTCAAAAGCTTAAAGATCCGGGCAGCTTTACTATCCCTGTGAGAATAGGCAATATTGATGCTGGCCATGCACTTTGTGATTTAGGAGCAAGCATAAATTTGATGCCTTTGTCTTTGTACAAGAAATTGGGTTTGGGAGATCCAAAGCCCACCATTGTTATGTTGCAACTTGCAGACAGGTCCATAGCCTACCCGGAAGGAGTGATTGAAGATGTGCTGCTGAAAATTGGGAAATTTATTTTTCCAGTTGATTTTATTATTTTGGATTTTGAAGCTGATGAAAAAGTTCCTATTATATTAGGAAGACCTCTCTTGGCTACAGGTGATGCTATAATTAAAGTCAGGGAAGGAAAATGATCATGAGAGTTGATAATGAGGAAGTTGTGTTTAATGTATATAAACCTATTCAACTTCCTCGCCATTATGAAGAATTGTCTATGATCTCTGTCATGGAGATGGATTGTCACGCCCCAACCTCGGAAGGCGCAACCGGCGCTCAATCGAGTGAACCCGATGGAGCAAGCCTTATCGAACACTTCCTACCCCAAACCAATATGAATACGGGACCTAGGCCTTTCATTAATACAGACGGGAATACATGATACATATTATAACATTGCTTCATTTTATTTACAAAGATTTACCGTACATAAGTCAGCTTTAAGGAGTCCATTAAAGTTACGGTTTAAGGAGATCACAAGTTTAAGATTAAAACATATACATATAGTGGACTCCCCCAACACCCGTACATAACCCACACTAGTGTCTTTGGAGCCTCTAAGGATACAACAGATAAATATGACTATGCTGGCAACAAGGCCCCGGCCATACCTCAAAAGCGGAAAACTGTAATAACAAAAGATACACTAAATAGCCCCATGGAAGATAAGGGGCTCACCGAGACTTCGAGTAGATAGATGCTCTGCTACACACGGTCGGCATTGTCCGCTATGAAGCCACCTACAATCATAACACGAATGTAGCGCCCCCGCCAAAAGGGGTGTCAGTACATTTGAATTGTACTGGTATGTATAACTAAACACCATTTTACCAGTAAGAACTATCAAATAGATACAAGCAATTAATACGGGCAAATCAAGAAATAGTTCACATAGTTTCTCATACAATTTCCAC
>MU689648.1:0-22297 GCA_026770625.1 Nicotiana glauca
CTAAAAATCAATTAAAATTATTTTTGTCTATTTTTAGGAGTTATTTTCATACAGGGCAAAAATCACGTGCTTACACATGTTAGCTTAATTTGAGAATTGTTTAATAAAAGAAATTATCTACCTAACTAACTAAAAAAGCTTCTAGTAGTGGCAGGGTTTAGATTTCACTATTAGAAAATTTAATTCAATAAGGGTTAAGTAGAATCAATTTTTAAAATGTTGAAAGGCCATTTTGTGAATCAAAGGGCATTCCCCATTGCCTATTTAAGGAGTTCATAAGATAGAACACAAAAAGAGAGAGGAGAGAGTTAGGAAGAAGAAGAAGAAGGAAACAGAAAAAGGCAAAAGAGAGAAAGAGAGAACTAAGAATTCTAAAGAGATTGAAGAGCTAAAAATACAAAATATTCAAACAGCTAGATATTTACCGTTCCGTTAATTTTTCTTGTTAATTTTCTGAAATTTTCAAAGTCTGAAATACTTTCTGGTTCATCTGGGGTGGGAGTGAATATGAATTGACTGGGGTTGGAAAGTTAGGTTTTGAGCTGTTAAAAGTGTTCTACTTTTTCATTGGTTAACTGGGTCCTGTTTGCTGTGGCTGTCTTCTGAATTCTCATTGTTTGTAATTTCCTCTTACTTCAGGTACACTTTTTAAGCCCTATAGATTGTGAAGTGGGATATGAGGATCGAAATGAAAAGCAAAAAATTTTTAAGAGCATAATATTAGTTGTTCGTGTTTCAGCTATATTTTATGTCTTAATAGCTTAATCCTTATCATTGTATGGTATTATGGGACTGTTAAAAATATGAAAATGAAAGGTTCATTTGATTTATTGTTGAATTCTGGACTGTTGTTGGTTGTGCTATTTTCTGTTGATTTCCATCCTTTATTCTTGCTTTCTTTTCTTTTTTCAAGTACTGTTGACCAAGCATTTAGGTACATACCTCTATGAACTTGAATGATTTCTATTTTAACCCATATTCTTTATTCTTCTACGAAATTCATATGTTAATTCCTTTACGCTTAGCTCTTCGATTAGTAGGTTTAAACTTAGGTAATCCTGTCGTGACTAGATTCTACTTGTTTTGCTGTTTTGAATGATAAAAAAAATTATTATAAATTTTTTTTTAGTTTCTTTTGGTCAAGTTAGTTAATTGTAGTTTAGGTATGCATATAAAAAAAACACATGGTAGGTTTGACAAAATAACTCACCCGTTAATTTAAAGCATATTAAGAGGAAGACAATGCAGAGATGAATTTAAAGTTTGGGTCCAGTTGGCTAAATTGAATGACTAATCTGTCACTGTTTGAGCAAATTTTGTTTAGTTTTTAATTCTACTGCACTTGTCTTATTCGGAACTCGACGAATTTGGAAGGTGAATATTGAGAACTGAATGTGAAATAAACTATTTACGAACTAGCTTGTACTAAAAATTTAATTTTAATTTGTGCTGAAATAAAAAAAAGAAAATTGAATTTGGTTTTTTGTCAAATTAATTTTGCTCTTGAAAAGTGTAAGTTTATCTCTCTAAGTATGATTAATTTTGATGGAAACATGGAGGTAACGAGTAAGCAACAAAATGATATGTATTTGTCAATTGAAATTTATCATAAAGATTAGATTATTAAAACTATTTTGCTTTCTGCTTTCTGCTTTTTCCTTTTTGCTTTTCCTTTTTTTTTTTTTGCTTTTTTGCTTCTTGCTTTTCCATTTTCACATTAAGACTTTGGTACAAAAGCATCTGCACTATGTTGATCCGTACTTGTTCATTATATTGTAATAATTCATATGTGGGATGTATATTTGTATGATCTCAAGAAAAAGAAAAGAAAAATATTCATACTTAATTACTTACCTAATTGATACCACTACTACTGTTGCTGATAATTCAGAATGAGAAAAAGAAGATTAACGCAATCAATGGTTGATTAATCATGAAGATCGTTGGTTGATTTGTCCATGAGATTATGTAATTTAGGAATAATAATAATTCAAGAATATCGTAGTTTGCTTTAGACTCGATTTAAACTAGTATTGTGATTATGTATACGTTCGCGTAACATAATTGCAAATTTAATTCTAAAAATGAACTCGAGGGATGCGTTCGCGCAACTTCAACCAAACTTTCCTTAATAAAATAAACAAAGCGTTATTAATTGTGGACACGTTCGCGTGACATAATTTTTTATGTGCCAAAGGAAAAGAGTATACGTACGCGTAACTCAATTCTTTAATTACGAATAATCAACTGATTTAAAAGCGGTAAAAAGATAATTTCACATAGGTATTAAAAACGAGTAGTTCAACCATTAAACCAAGTATAAATTGCTAAGCGACCGTGCTAGAACCACGGAACCCGGAAATGCCTAACACCTTCTCCTTGGTTAACAGAATTCTTTATTTAGAATTTCTGGTTCGTAGACTTTTAAATAAAGTTGAAAACTTCCTCGATTTGGGATTTAAAATAAAAATAAATCGGTGACTTGGGACACCAATTAAAATATTTCAAGTGGCGACTCTGAATAAAAATAAATAAATAATCTCATTTCGAATAATGTCACTTAAAGTAGAAAAACTCCCTTATACTCTTCCGGGGGTGTAGTCAAAAAGGAGGTGTGACGGCTCTGGCGACTCAGCTGGGGACAAGAACCCAGAACTTTTGTTCAGGTTTCAAGAATTCGAGCTTGTTTTATGATTTTTACTTGGCTTATTTATTATTGATATTATTGTTTTTGTGAACCTTTGTGCTAAAATGCTATATGTTTACCACTTTAATATTGTCTAAACTGTATATATAAACTGCTACGAAACCCTTCTTCTTTCTGAGTCTTCTGAAATTATGGTGCACACGTGCACGTGACCCACTTTCTGTTAGAAGTCATACCAATTAGAACGAGGTTGGGTCAAGTAACTAGGCCGGGCTGACTTTCGTGCTCCCTGTACGTTACCCCCGCTTCGGCTCGAGCTGTCCGCTCGGGTAAGCCAGGTCTAGAACAATAAACCCAAAGTTTTAAACCTAGAATAACAAAGCCTCACGCCAGATCCCTAATAGGAACGTTTATCTACATCATGTACATTTGACTTTGGAGACTCAATACAGGGGTTGGGTCTGCCTAGGACAGGCATACTTGAAATATAACTACCAATATGACGCATCTTACTTGCTACTTGTGCATTCATTTGCTTCGGATTTGCCTGTTGACCGGCTTATAAAGAAAATTTAGGAAAATAGCAGTATGAGAGTAAAGAGAGCTAATCGTCTGTTTTGAAAAAAAAAATATCCAAATAGTGTCGAAACTCTGCCCAATTTTTTGGAAAGAAAACTTTTGTTTTGAAAAATAGTTTATTTGTTTGCCAATAAAATGAGAAGAAGAAAAATCTTGTTTTCAAAAATAGCTTGTTTTAATGAAAAAAAAGTAGTAGTCATTTTATTTGGCAGAACTACGTAAGTTTGATTCTCAACGGAAGTGAGATACGTAGGTATCCCATAGCGGGTTCAACTATTTTTGAAAAATAATAAATTTAGGAGTAAATAAATGTCGTAAGTAAAGGTAGGGTCATTCTCGGGTAAAATAGCCAAACGTCCCCAAAAGGACGCCGGAAGGCCGTTTTTGCAAGAACAACCGCCTTTGATAAATTCTTAGAAGTTTTGACTATTTGGCAAACATAGCCTTTGAATCTTCTTCTCCGAAGTGCTAAAAGGCCGTATTGACAAAATCGAATATTTTTTTAATAAATTTTTCCTTTTTGAAAAATAGTGATGATTTTTTAGTCAAAATGAATCTTGATTTTCTAAAAAATTAAAATTACTCACAGATACAAAATGAGCACCAGCCAGAACCCACCAGTCACAGATGGAGATGAGTTTCTGTTACGGCTTCAGATATGGTGGTATGATTTAGGAGAAGACAGTCAGGAATGGGGGCTCTCACAGATATCATGAAAGTTAAACCACACAATGACCTAATTACAGCATTAGTGACTTTTTGGGACCCTGTTCACAATTTCTTTCGCTTCTCCGATTTTGAGCTTACTCCCACCTTAGAAGAAATAACTGGATATTTCGGTTTTGACGGGGAGTTGAGAAACCAGAATCTAATATTCCCAAAGGCTCCTTCGGTACACCGATTCTTTGGTCTTCTTAATATCATTAATCAAATTAGAAAAAGAAACGTTGTCAAAGGGTGTTGTTCTTTCAAATTCCTATATTCAAGGTTTGGAAAGTCGGATGGGTTTGAAATTCATAAAAAGGGACTTACTAACAAACAAAACAAGGATACTTGGCAGATCCACCGACGTTTCGCTTTCATCTTGGCTTTTCTGGGAATCATGGTTTTCCCAAACAAAGAACGGACTATCGATATTTGCATAGCCAGAGTCGTACAAGTCCTCACTACCAAAGACCATCACACTCTCGTCCCGATCATTCTCTCAGACATTTATCGGGCATTGACTTTGTGTAAGTCCTGGTCAAAATTCTTCGAAGGGTGCAATATTTTGTTGCAAATGTGGTTGACTAAACATCTCCGACATCACCCCAAGTTCATACAATATGCTCCAAGCGGAGACAATTTCATTGAAATCTATACAGAAAGAATAAAAGATTATAAATCTCCAAAAGGGGTGGAAGCCTGGATATCCCACCTAAGATATTTGATTGCAAGTCAAATTGAGTGGACTTTGGGATGGCTCTCGGTAAAAGAGGTGATACACATGTTGGACTTAAGGGGTTACTTCTTGTTATTGGGTTTGAGAAGTGTCCAGCCATATGCGCCACAGAGAGTTCTAAGACAGTTAGGGAGGTACCAAGTAATGCATCATGATGAAGATTTGAGTATGTAAGTGATTGAGCTACACCCTGAAGCCTCACTCCCTCAAGCTTTAATCCAGCAAATTTGGAATAGTTGTCGATACTTGAAAGATAATACCCAAGTTCCAGATCTTGTGAAAGGTGAGGTAGATCGAGGTTATGCTAGGTGGTTTGAGAAAAGATCTCGTGTGGATGATGAGCCTGAACCCGATCCCAAAAGGCCCATAAAAAGGCCACATATTCAAGCCTTTGAGGATAAAATTCAAGAACGACTGGCTTGGGGTGAAAAAGAAAGGGGGTACAAAGCGACTATTCATACCTTAAAAGAAAGCTTGAGGAACCTCAATTTTGAGAAAGACCTACAAGCACAAGAAGCAGAAGGTGAAAAAAAGATTCTGATTTGCAAGAATAAAACTCTGTATTCAGTTTCAACATATGATGAAAGCATCCGAAGCGCCAGTGAGAAGTTGGAAAGACCAGAGAATCATCACTAACCTGATGGAAAAGATGCAAGATTATGACTCCATCTTGACAAAGATTAAAAAGGCTCTAGATAAAGCTAAGGAAAAAAGCATACAGTTAAATGAGGAGGTTAAAACTAGCCAAGAGTGCCAAATAATGAGATCTGAAGAGGAAATGGCTCAATTCGAGGAGGAGAAGGACCGTTGGATAAGCTCAGAAGCTCAACTCCATGCACAGTTAGAAGAAATGAGAAGCTACAATAGAGAGCATCAGCATACAGATGATGATAGGGAGAGGGCACAAGCGAGATTCGAGCAAGCTAGACTTCGAGCTCAATTGGAGGCAGCTTTAGATCGCGAGGGCCACATAAGAGATATATCCATCAATCGCCAACAGCAGTTATAAAACCAAGACCAGAATCTCCAGAATTTCAGAACACAAATCCACGATTTGGTTGTTTACACTTCGCAAAGTTATGTGAATTGCCAAGGGATAGATTATGAGAGGTTTTTCGAGCATGCACCTACTTTTGCTCGTCATCCAAAAATGGAGTTAGAGAGGATGTACCGTACACTAGGGGGTCAGCCAGATCAAGCCCCACCATGATCAGACGTTCTGGTCATCAAAGAACAAAAATTATGGAGTGAAGCATAGTCATAGTTGAATTTTTCATATAATAGTCATGTTTTAGTTTGATTCCATGTTGAGTATTTTAAACCATTGTTTTAAAAAGTGTTGTCCAAATGTAATGTCATTTCTGTCGTTGTACTGTTTTGCTTGTTAAAATAAATAATTGTTTCTGCCAGAACTACGCACGGTCTGATTCATGCGGGGACATGATACGTAGGCAATCCACATAGGATTCGACCACCGCTAAAAAGAAGAAAAAAGAAAAGAGAAAGAAAATGAAAATAAATAAAATAAAGGAAAGTTTGAGAGGCTTTAAAAAGGGGCACAACTATAAGAAGCTGGAATGATGCACGCAATCGAAGCGAAAGGCATGACAGAAATGGTTAAACTACCTAGGTGCATTACATCCCAACGTACAATTTCATATCTGTTAAACTCCAAAAACTAACAAGTTTGTTGTTTATTCAGAAATTTCAAGCAGTTAGTTTACTTAGAGCGTACTGGCACAATACTATTATCAGACTAGATCAAAGGGACCGATACCAGTGATCATGTCTAGCCCAGAAAGTGAACGAAGCGTTGAGGTAGATGTGCAAGCCATGAAAGATGAAATGTACAAGTTGAAACAACAAATGGTTGAGATGTACCAAGCCTGGACGAGTGGTCAGCCAGCACCATCCTATCCTGCTAAGCCCACTTTTCTCCCAATACCCACCCAATATCCGGAACAGCTTGTTTTGGACTCCTCCCCAAACTTTCCCACATATAAACACCACCAGGGAACTACCTCCTGGATGCCCCAAATGTCAAAGACAAATCCATACCCTCCACTGCCAATTACCCCTATTTTTGTGGCGCCTCTACCAGCCACACTCCACAGGTCTTCCAGCGGGCCTGTGTTCCAAACTCATGACCATCAGTATTTCCCTCCCGAACCCACCTTCAAAGCACCAGAACCGTATCCTTACCCTCCTCAGCTTGATAACCCGGCAGAACCTGAAAAGCACCCCAAGAATCCGGAGCAGAAAGAAATGTTTCGAAAAGTAAAAGCCTGGAGCAATCGTTCTGGAATATGCAAGGTTTGGGTGGCCAAGTAAGTGTGGCATATAAGGATTTATGTTTGTTCCCAGATGTTCAGCTACCAGCAGGGTTCAAAATGCCTAAGTTTGATTTGTACGTCGGGCATGGTGATCCAGTGGCACACTTGCGAGGATTTTGTAGCAAGATGAGAGGGGCGGGTGGAAAGGATGAGTTGTTAATGGCATACTTCTGCCAGAGTTTGAGCGGGTCTGCATTAGAGTGGTATACACGACAGGACCATGGTAGGTGGTACACATGGGATGACTTGGCACAAGCATTCGTCGACCACTTCCAGTACAAACTACAAATTATTCCAGATCATCTGTGATTGATAAAACTGGAGAAAAGACCCGGAGAGAGATTCAGGGAATACGGTTTCTGTTGGAGGGAGCAAGCTGCGAGGGTCGACCCTCCAATGAAAGAAGGAGAGATGGTTGACTACTTTTTGCAAGCTTTGGAGCCAACCTATTTTGGTCACTTGGTGACGGCAATTGGAAAATCTTTTAATGAGGTTGTGAAAATGGGCGGCATGATCGAGGAAGGACTTAAGTCCAACAAGATCTTGAGTTACTCGGCAATCAAAGCAACCACTCAAGCCATCCAGAGCGGCACCGGAGGTGTGCTCGGGAAGAAGAAGAAGGAGGAAGTTGCAACGGTGGAGTCGAGAATGTGGCCAAGGCACCCAGCACCATATTACAACTAGCCACAATCCCACCCTCAAAATTACCCACACACTCCATATAGCTCACCACAGCATTACTACCCACAACCAGATCACCACTTTTCTGTCCATCATGCACAAGCATACATTCAAACCCCGGCACACGCACTATGGCGTGCGCCGACCCCACAAAATTCATATCCAGCTCCACAAAACACCTACCTACCCCCAAGAGCCTACAGAAATCCCATCGGAACTGGTTTTCGTCCCAACCAAGGCTTCAGGAATGAGAGGGCACAGAAACAGAAGCCTTTCACTCCACTGGGAGAATAATATACCAGTCTATTCCATAGGTTGAGGCAGTTGGGCATGTTGAATCCAATTGTGGCCAAGTTGCCAAACCCTCCTCCAAGGAATCTGGACCATTCAGTAAGTTGCTAGTACTATTCAGGGCCCCCCAGGAATGATACAGAGAAATGTTAGAAACTGAAAACCGCAGTGCAAGAACTCTTTGATACTCACCAGATCGAGGTTCAGGCCCCAGAGGCACCCAATATCAACCAGAATCCACTGCCGGCTCACCATGAGACCCAATGATTGAGTTGATGCACAAGGAATGGCAGCCAAAGAAACCCTTACAGACAGAATGATGATCTGGTCCAGCGAAACCATTTCGAAAGAGAAGATAACAAGTGGGAAGTCAGTGGTCCAAGGCAAGCCAGTTGTGGTGGCCGAGAAAGGGTCATCGAGCATTTTTGCAGTGAAACCAGAAGAAGCAAAAATGGTAGTAGCAGGGGTTGTAAGTAAACCTGTTGTGGTTGTGAAGGGTGCTCGCATAAAGCCTGTTATTATAAAGCCAGTAACTCAGTTGCCAGTAATCAACAACAAAATTGTCCCTTGGAGTTATGAACAAGTGGTGGTGACATATAAAGGGAAGGAGGTCAGGGAAGAAGTGTGTGAAACCCAAGGTCTAACTCGTTCGGGAAGGTGTTTCACTCCCGCAGAGTTAAGAAAGGCCAATCCAGCAGCAGTAAAGAAACCTGTAACCGAGGAAGAAGCGGAGGAGTTCCTAAAGAAAATGAAGATGTAGGACTACTCCATCATAGAGTAGTTAAGAAAGACGCCAGCCCAAATATCATTGCTCTCATTGCTGATCCAATCAGATGAGCACCGCCAGGCATTGATGAAAATATTGAATGAGGCCCACGTCCCTGACAAGATCTCGGTGAATCACCTGGAGAAGATAGCGAGCAAAATCTTTGAGGTAAACAAAGTTACTTTCTCAGATGATGAGTTGCTAGTGGAGGGCACAGAACACAACATGGCCCTTTACCTGACGGTGAAATGCGAAGACTCTGTGGTTACACGAGTTCTGATTGACAACGGGTCCAATGCAAATATATGTCCACTCTCCACACTGACCAAACTAAAAGTGGATAATGACAAAATCCGCAAGAACAACGTTTGTATTCGAGGGTTCGATGGCAGAGGCAAAGATTCCGTGGGTGACATAATACTAGAATTGTCAACAGGGACCGTGGAGTTCACCATGGAGTTTCAAGTGTTAGATGTGGCGGTCTTTTATAACCTTTTGTTAGGGTGACCCTAGATCCATGCTGCCAACACATTGCCATCTACGTTGCATCAAGTAGTTAAATTCGAGTGGGAAAGACAGGAAATTGTGGTGCACGGTAAAGATAATATGGGTACCCTAGGTGATGCCATTGTGCTCTTCATTGAAGTGGAAGATGATCAGGGGCCATGGGTATATCAAGTCTCTGACACAGTACCAGTGGAAAAGGTCTCAGAGGGGAAAAGCATCCCAATTCCTAGAGTAACGGCCGCAACTGTCATGGTGGCTTCTGAAATGTTAAAGAATGGTTTCATACCGGGTAAAGGTTTGGGTGCTGATCTTCAAGGCATCGTGCAGCCAGTTTCTCTTCCAAAGAATTTGGATACTTTCAGTTTGGGGTTTAATCCCACTGTGGAAGATGTGAGACGAGCCCTCCAAATGAAGAAGAAAGCATGGGTCTTGCCAAAGCCAATCCCATATCTGTCCAGATCTTTCGTCAGACCGGGTATTAGAAAGCAGCTGGCCTCAAAAGTTCCTGGGTCATTGATTGGTGCGGATGGAGATTTGGATAAAGGGTTCGAAAGGTTATTTGCCGAGGTCAACAAGGCAGACGCGCAGTTCGTGGGACCAAAGGCAAAGATCAATAATTGGAGGGCTACTCCTCTTCCTACTGGGAGGGAGTCTTGGTAGTTGGCTCTAATTTTCTTTCCTGTTTGTCTGGATTATTCCAGGGTTGTAATCCAGATTTCTTTTATTTTTGTGTTCATCAAAGTGTGCAAAACCTTGTTATCCTGTACTTCAATAAAATGAAAGTTTCTTCTTCATTCCTTATTTTATTTTAATTTTGTTTTCTTCTTCTCTTTTCTGTACAGTTCACTTTATACTGGTCCTAATGACATGGCATGCATAAGGAATCCTCAGCCCAGTCTAGAAAATCAATCTGACTCCGAAATAATAGTGCAAGAAGTAGATTATGAGTCGGAATACGATGAGGATGAAGCCTTCGAAGAGATTAGTAGGGAACTAAGTCAATTTGAAGAAAAACCCAGACCCAACTTAAACGATACGGAAGCCATCAATCTAGGGGACACAGATAACATCAAGGAAACTAAAATAAGAGTCCATATTGAACCAAACATCAGGGAAGAATTAATCAAAATACTTATTGAATTCAAAGACTTTTTAGCATGGTCATATGATAACATACCGGGTTTAAGCACCAATTTAGTGGTTCAAAAATTGCCTATTGATCGGAATTCCCTCCCGTCAAGCAAAAATTGAGGAAATTCAAAACTGATATGAGTGTGAAGATTAAGGAAGAGATAACCAAACAGCTGGATGCAAAGGTTATTCGGGTCACTCGATATCCTGATTGGTTGGCTAATATGGTGCCAGTGCCGAAGAAGGACGAAAAAATCAGGGTGTGCGTTAATTATCGCAATCTAAACAAAGCAAGCCTAAAGGATAACTTTCTGTAACCCAACATCCACATTTTGATCGATAATTGTGCCAAACGTGAAATCGGATCTTTTGTGGATTGCTATGTTGGGTATCATCAGATTTTGATGGATGAAGAAGATGCATAGAAGACAATATTCATCATGCCGTGGGGAATTATTGCTACAGAGTAACGCCATTTGGTCTGAAGAACGCTGGGGTAAAATACATGAGAGAAATGATCACTGTATTCCATGATATGATCCATAAAGAGATTGAGGTGTACGTGGATGATGTGATCATTAAGTCAAAGCAGCAGGCCGACCACATCACAGATTTGAGGAAGTTCTTTCAGAGGCTTCGCAGGTACGACCTCAAGCTCAACCCTACCAAATGTGCATTTGGTGTTCCATCCGGAAATCTGTTGGGAATCATAGTCAGTCGGCGAGGCATTGAGTTGGACCCATCAAAGATTAAAGCCATCCAAGAATTGCCATCCCCAAAGAACAAGACCGAAGTAATGAGTCTATTGGGAAGGTTGAACTATATCAGCAGGTTTATTGCTCAACTCACAGCAACTTGTAAACCTAATTTTAAGCTACTGAAGAAGGATGCTGTGGTCGAATGGACTGAAGAATGTCAAGAAGCATTCGATAAGATAAAGGGATATTTGTCAAATCCACCTGTGTTGGTTCCGCCGGAACTAGGGAGACCGTTGATTCTTTATTTAACGTCCCTGGAAAATTCATTTGGCTGTGTACTGGGGCAGTATGACATCACCGGTAGGAAAGAGCGAGCCATCTACTATCTCAGCAAGAAGTTTACGGTTTATGATGTTAAGTATGCTCATCTTGAGAAGACATGTTGCGCCCTGACTTGGGTGGTACAGAAATTGAAGCATTATCTGTCGTCTTGTACTACTTACCTCATTTCACGCTTGGATCCATTGAAGTATATTTTTCAAAAGCCTATGCCCACACGGACACTGGCGAAGTGTCAAATATTACTCACGGAATTTGACATCGTCTATGTGACGAGGACTGCAATGAAAGCCCAAGCACTGGCCGATCACTTGTCCGAGAATCCGGTCGATAAAGAATACGAGCCATTGAGGACGTATTTTCCTGACGAAGAAGCAATGCATATCGACGAGCTGGAACTGACTGAAGAACCGAGATGGAAACTTTCTTTGATGGGGCGGCAAATATGAAAAGAGTTGGAATATGAGCTGTACTTATTTTCGAAACAGGACACCACTACCCTGTTATAGCTCAGCTTCATTTCTATTATACCAACAACATGACTGAATATGAGGCATGCATCTTGGGTTTGCGGTTAGCTGCGACATGGATGTCCAGGACGTTTTGGTCTTGGGAGACTCGGACCTCCTGATACATCAAATTTAAGAAAAATGGGAAACGCAGGATTTGAAACTCATACCGTATAGACAATGTTTGCATGATCTTTGTTAACGGTTTTGATCGGTGGAATTTAGGCATATCCCAAGAGTCCATAATGAGGTTGACGATGCTTTGGCTACCTTAGCAGCAATGTGGCACCATCCAGACAAAATTCATGTTGATCCGCTGCATATTCAAGTCCGTGATTAGCATGCTTACTATAACATGGTGGAAGAAGAATTTGATGGTGAACCATGGTTCCACGATATCAAGGAGTACATCAGGATGGGGATATACCTGGTGCAAGCCACAAGAGATCAAAAGAGAGCAATTCGACGGTTGGCAAGTGGATTTTTCCTTAGTGGAGGAGTTTTGTATAAAAGAACACCCTATCTTAAATTTCTAAGATGCGTAGATGCTAAACAAGCCACATCAGTCATGTCGGAAGTACATTTGGAGTCTGCGGACCACACATGAGCGGATATGTATTGGCGAAGAAGATCTTTCGGGAAGGATATTATTGGCTCACCATGGAGCGAGATTGTATTGGCTTTGTGCTCAAATGTCATCAATTCTAGATACACGGGGATTTGATTCAGTCTCCGCCATCAGAATTGCACACGATGTTAGTACCATGTCCCTTCATTACTTGGGGAACGGATGTCATTGGGCCCATTTATCCAGCAGCATGCAATGGATATAGGTTCATTCTAGTGGCCATTGATTATTTTACCAAATGGGTTGAGGCTAAAACTTTCAAGTCTGTAACCAAGAAGGCAATGGTTGATTTTGTGCACTCAAATATCGTCTGTCGGTTTGGAATCCCAAAGGTAATCATCACAGATAACTGTGCTAATCTTAACAGCAATTTGATGAAGAAGTATGTCAGCAGTTTAAGTTTACGCATCGCAATTCCACCCCATATCGGCCTAAGGCGAATGGAGCAGTTGAAGTAGCCAATAAAAACATAAAGAAGATATTGAGGAAAATGATAGAAAGTTCTAGGAAATGGCATGAAAAGTTACCATTTTCGTTGTTGGGTTATCGCACTACTGTTCGTACTTCAGTAGGTGCAACTCCTTATCTGTTGGTATATGGCACTGAAGCAGTAATCCCTGCGGAAGTTGAAATCCAGTCCATTCAGATTATCGTCGAGGCTGAGATTGATGATGATGAGAGGGTCAAGACCCGTTTGGAGCAATTGAGTTTAATTGATGAAAAACGATTGGCAGCAATATGTCATGGCCAATTGTATCAAAAAAGGATGGAAAAAGCATATAAAAAGAAGGTGCATCCCCAGAAGTTTGAAGTAGGGCAGCAAGTGTTGAAACGGATCCTTCCACATCAGGCTGAAGCAAAGGGCAAGTTCGCCCCGAACTGGCAAGGACCGTTCATTGTAACCAGAGTATTGTCCGATGGTGCTTTATGTTTAATAGATATTGAAGGAAAATGCATAGATATGGCTATCAATTCCGATGCAGTCAAGAGATATTATGTATGATTTCTTTAATATAATCATTCATTGTTTGTACTTGGCATTATCTCGAATGTTGAAATGATGAAGGCAATTTGTTCTGCTATCTAAACACTTTACCCTTTTGTTCACCCTTTTGAGCCTTATTTATTTTATTTCATACCCCTCTGTTGGAATCAATACCAAAAAGAAAAGAAAGAGAAGAAAGGAAAGAAAAAGGAAAGAGTAAAGAAAAAGAAAAATAGAAAAGAAAAATAATAATAACAAATGAAAAGAAAAGTGTAACAACAAGGAAGAAGGAATGAATTACGTTTGACATGATTCCTTTTAAGGATACGTAGGCAGCTTCACGGCTCGGTCATAGGGAAATAAAACTCGAAAGATCCCCAAGCAAGAAAGCGTGGGCAGAAGTTATGTTTGTAATGAGTAAATTGGTTCCAAAAGTTGTAATCCTAACCCGTTGGATTTGGTTTGAACACCTTGATACTCTTTTCTTTCCAAACCTATCCAAGAATCCATATTAACATCCAAAGAAAGACCTCCCGATCAGTCTTCGAAAGGTGCCAAGTCAAGCAAGTAAAGATAATCCATACCAGGGGTAATACTTCGGTTTTTAAGCAAGAAAAATGAAAAATGAGAGAGTCTTATTAGTGAAAACCCGCAAGGGCACTGTAAGGCGATGAAAGCTGAGAGAAGTTAAAAAATGAGAGAGTCTTATTAATGAAAACCCGCAAGGGCACTGTAAGGCGATGAAATTTGAGAGAAGTCCAAAAATGAGAGAGTCTTATTGGTAAAAACCTTCACAGGCACCACGAGGCGACAAGGAATTGAGAAAGGGACAAATGAGGTAAGGTCGACGGCAAAAAAATCTGTCAAGGCATCAAGTTGAATGAAGATGGGGATTTGAAAAAGTTGGTTGGGGAAAACTTCGAGGCCCAAAGCAAGACAATTGGGAAATTGATTGATTGAATAGGCTGAGTTGATCAAACCAAAATGCACAACATGATCATTGGGGTCAATTATCCCATTCAGATAAGTCTTTTTCTTTCTCAAACAATCTTCTAATGGAAGATCTTCTTTTTATTTTTACATCCTTTGAAGTCATCATATTCTATTTCTTTTGGCTAAGACTTTTCCAATAATAGTTTGTTTTTAACAAATAAGAAGGATTTTCAGAGTTTCCCGCTAGATTCCAAAATGGTGCAAAGCAAAGTGGGGCTAGGATATGTCGAAGAGAAGGTGATGGGACGTAAGAGGTATCAATGATAAACCAAATGATAGAATAATGAAGATTCCATGAAAATATGGGATTGGATAAAAATTAAAAAAAGGGGAAGGCAACGATTGGAAAGTTTCAGATAAGAAGGATAAAAGTGGGAAGAAACCGTTGGAAAGTTTACGGATAAGGAGGTAGTCTGAGCATCGGAAAATCTCGACCTAGTTCAAAGAAGGCAAACAAAGCAGAACACGGAAAAGAACGAGGGGAAAACCATCCTTAGCAAGAGTATAACAATCAGTGCCACATTTTAAACTGACGAGATTTTTCTTTGATTGAAACTGGGGCAGAAAATTTTCTTTGTTGAAGTGAGGAGCCCGCTTGGAGAACGGAGGCGTACCTTTTAAGTTGTTGAAGTTAGGAGCCCGCCTGGAGAATGGAGGCACACCTTTAAAGTTTGAAAGTCAGGAGCCCGCCTGGAGAACAGAGGCATACGTTTCAAGTTTTGAAGTCAGGAGCCCGCCCGGAGAACAGAGGCATACGTTTCAAGTTAAGAAGTTAGGAGCCCGCCTGGAGAACAAAGGAATACGTTTCAAGTTCAAGAAATTAGGAGCCTGCCTGGAGAACAGAGGAATACATTCCAGATCAAGTAGTCAGGAACCCACCTGAAGAAAAAGGGAAAACATCTCAAGAAATTGATGCAAGATAGCAGCAAAAGAACTGCTATAGGGAAATACAAGGCGACAAGGCAACAACGGTCGCAGACCAAGTTTGAAAATAAGTCTTTGTAATTCATAGGTTATAGCTTATCCTAGCTTCTTTGTTTATCTTTTAGCATGGTGTAATAAGGGGTCAGCAAGTAGCAGCAACAGCAACAACACTAAACCACAGCTTCATGGTAGTCCCAGCTACCGAAATTTTTTGAACTACATTGACCTGATTCCTTTTTAGCCAAGGATATGTAGGAAACCTTTGAAGCAGAGGTTCGGTCAAATTCTTTCAAAAAATGCTTCCCACGAAGTATTCAAACGGGCAAAAATCGCTCGTATCCGCTCACTTTATCTTTGCACAAAAACTCTTCATATTTTCGGAAAAAGAGGGGAAGCTGTGAGCATGTGATTTTTGCCTCATACGAATTACTCCAAAAGAATTCCAAAAATTAGGTCTTTTCTTTGATATGTGCTATTTTTAGGAAATATTGTGCGATTTTCTTGATTGTTTGCATTATTGTGCATATTTAATTTCCATTAAAAAAAACCAAATATACCATGAATTGCATGTAGATTTTGTTCATATTTTAGGATTAATTAATTAATTAATTGCTTTATTAAAAAATAAAAATCACAAAAATGACTCATTTTTACATTCTTAGCTTTAAATTTTGGGTTATTAAGTTTTCTCTTTTAATTTAGGATCAATTAATTTTTATAAATATTATAGTTAGATAATTAGCTTAATTTTACAATTTGAATTGATTTAGGAATTTAATTTAGGTTTTAATTAATTAAAGAAAGAAAAGAAAATAAAAAGAAAAGGAAATTGCAAAGATTGGTCTTAAATTCAAAATTGGGCTATGCAATGAGTGAGCTCAAATCTTTCAATACCCATTTCTTCACTTAAACTACCTATCTCTTTACCCAGCCCAAGAAAAAAAATTGGACTTGACCCAAATAACCTTTGACTTGCCCCATTTCCCCACCTAAAATTCTAACCTAGACCTAGAACCCAACATAGAGTTTTAGCCGCAACACACAATATACACGACCCACCCACCCACCCACCCCCTCAATTTCATCTTCTCCATCAGATGCCCAGCAGCCCACCATGGCCACTGCTCCTTCTTCATGAACCTCAAACAGAACCCTAGGAGGAGCTAGAGCTGCTTGGATCTTCTTCTTGAACCATAGAACAAAACCCAAGAACACACAACCATCCTCCATTTTTTTTTAGATAGCAATAGTCATTTTCCATGAAGCCAAAGCTTCTTCTTCTCCATTGACACGGCTAAAAACGAACAACAACTAGCGACCATCAACATGATCTCCTCCACACATAAACTCTACCAGCGAGCTCCTCCAAATGACCAAAGAACAACACTTCGAAGTCGGGGTTTTGATTCCAGTTTCGCTCGTTATTAGGTTTTAAAATAGTAAAACATATCCTTCATTTGAGGTCCTCCCTTAATCTTTGTTTCTTCTATTTAATTAGATATTTATTTAACTGATCATCTTTGCAAAGTTTTCTACGCTTTTGTGAACGTTGATTCCATGTTGGATTTAGTTGCTCTTCATGCTTGAACGTGCTTTTACGCCTAAAAGTCTATTTTTATCTTCTTATACTTGTTGATTTGATAGTTTTGAATGTGCTAAATGGTTTAAATGAGCACAGTAGGATCTTCTCATTTTAATAAATACATAAGTAGATGAATAAGTTCTTGAATAGTGAATATGAATGTCAATTGAATCTTTGTGTGGTAAGTGGCGTTTTGGGTAGCCTATAGTTTGGATCATTAGAGAAGACTGAAATTATATATAATAACTAGTTGTTCATGGATCAAATTTGTAGGTATTTTAATAAAATCTTGTACATGTTAGCTTAATTTGAGAATTGTATAATAAAAGGAATTATCTACCTAACCAACTAAAGAAGCTTCTAGTAGTGGTAGGGTTTAGATTTCACTATCAGAAAATTTAATTCAATAAGGGTTGAGTGAAATCAATTTTTAAAATGTTGAAAGGCCATTTTGTGAATTAAAGGGCATTCCCCATTGCCTATTTAAGGAGTTCATAAGATAGAACACAAAAAGAGAGAGGAGAGAGTTAGGAAGAAGAAGAAAGAAACAGAAAAAGACAAAAGAGAGAAAGAGAGAACTAAGAATTCTAAAGAGATTGAAGAGCTAAAATTTTTAAATATACAAACGGCTAGATATTTACCGTTCCGTTGATTTTTTTGTTAATTTTTTGAAATTTTCAAAGTCTGAAATACTTTCTGGTTCATCTGGGCTGGGAGTGAATATGAATTGACTGGGGTTGGAAAGTTAGGTTTTGAGCTGTTAAAAGTGTTCTAGTTTTTCATTGGTTAGTTGGGTCCTGTTTGCTATGGCTGTCTACTGAATTCTCATTGTTTGTGCTTTCCTCTTACTTCAGGTACATTTTTTAAGCCCTATAGATTGTGAAGTCGGATATGAGGATCGAAATGAAAAGCAAAAAATTTTTAAGAGTATAATATTAGTTGTTCCTGTTTCAGCTATGTTTTATTTCTTAATAGCTTAATCCTTATCATTGTATGGTATTAGGGGACTGTTAAAAATATGACAATGAAAGGTTCATTTGATTTATTGTTGAATTCTGGACTGTTGTTGGCTGTGCTATTTTCTGTTGATTTTCATCATTCATTCTTGCTTTCATTTGGATTCTTTTCTTTTTTCAAGTACTGTTGCCCAAGCATTTAGGTACCTCTATGAACTTGAATGATTTCTATTTTAATCCATCTTCTTTATTCTTCTACGAAATTTATATGTTAATTCCTTTACGCTTAGCCCATCGATTAGTAGGTTTAAACGTAGGTAATCCTCTCGTGACTAGATTTTACTTGTTTTGTTGTTTTGAATGATAAAAAAAATTATTATAAATTTTTTTTTAGTTCCTTTTGGTCAAGTTCGTTAATTGTAGTTTAGGTATGCATATAAAAAAAACGTATGGTAGGTTTGTCAAAATAACTCACCCATTAATTTAAAGCATACTGAGAGGAAGACACTGTGGATATGAATTTAAAGTTTGGGTCTAGTTGGATAAATTGAATGACTAATCTGTCACTGTTTGAGAAAATTTTGTTGAGTTATTAATTGTACTGCACTTGTCTTATTCGGAACTCGAGGAATTTGGAAGGTGAATATTGAGAACTGAATGTGAAATAAAATAAACAAAGCGTTATTAATTGTGGACACGTTCGCGTGGCATAATTTTTGACGTACCAAAGGACAAGAGTATACGTACGCGTAACTCAATTCTTTAATTACGAATAATCAAGTGATTTAAAAGAGGTAAAAAGATAATTTCACATAGGTCTTAAAAATGAGTAGTTCAACAATTAATCTAAGTATAAATTGCTAAGCGACCGTGCTAGAACCACGGAACATGGGAATGCCTAACACCTTCTACCGGGTTAACAGAATTCCTTACTAGAATTTTTGGTTCATAGACTTTTAAATAAAGTCGAAAACTTCCTCGATTTGGGATTTAAAATAAATCGGTAACTTGGGACACCAATTAAAATATTTCAAGTGGTGACTCTGAATAAAAATAAATAAATAATCTCATTTCGAATAATATCACTTAAAGTGAAAAAACTCCCTTATACTCTTCCGGGGGTGTAGTGAAAAAGGAGGTGTGACATGGCTAAATTAGGAGCACAGTTTTTTTGAAAGAATGATCTTTGATTTTTGGAGATTGATATTTTGGTCTGATAATTTGCAGAAGAGAAATAGACTATTTTTATGGAGTTGCATGATTTCTCATTCACCCTAACAAAGAATAGGTGAGATATGCCGGGATCTCGGGGGCTTAGGTATATGGGATCCTATTGGAAATTGTCTACTTCATGAGAGATTAGACGGGAGAACATTTTCGTACAAAGTATGAAAATATAAGGTGATAAGCGGTAGCCTTGTTTAATACCTCTGCTTGGACTAAAGAATTCAGTAATTGAGCCATTGACTAGAATCATTATATTACTTGTACAAATTCAGTGCATGATTAATTTAGAGATTGATGGTGAACAATTGAAGAATTTGAGCGTACAATAGATAAAAGACCATTCTGGTCGGTCAAAATCATTTTCTAAATCTAGCTTTAGGATCATACTGGCCTTTTTCCCTTTATTTTTTTGAATGGACTGATGATTTCCTAGACTATGATAGCATTGTCACTAGTTCTTCTATCCTTAATGAAACTTGCTTGAAAAGGGCTAATCAAGTCATTAAGAAAGGGTTTTATTCTGTTAGCAATAATCTTTGTAATGACTTTGTACATCGTATTGTAGAGGCCAATTGGTCGAATTTTTTTTAAATTATTGGCATTATGAATTTTTGGAATAAGGCAGATATAGGTATTATTAATACCCATTAAGAGTGTATTGTTACGGAATACTTGGAGACAATAATTTATAACTGATGGCCCAACGGTTTTCCAACATTTTTTATAGAAGAAAGGATGAATACCATCTGGCCCTGGTGCCTTAAAGGGCTTAAACAAAAAAATAACATTTGTGACCTCAAAAGGCGTTAAGGAATTATCTAAGTTCTTGAGATCAGTTTTATTGAAGCTTGTAGGATCTTGACGAATGTTCATTTAGTTGGTAGATTCATGGGATGTTGTGAAAGTGTTGAGGAAATATTGATGGGTATGTTTTAGAATTTCCAAAGGATCATTGATACAGTCACCCTGATCATATTTAAAGAACATAATTTTGTTTTTCCTTTTATTGTTAGAGGCCATGATGTGAAAGAACTTTGTACTAGCATCGCCCTCTTGAACCCAGGAGTTTTTGGCTCTAAGTTTCCAGTAGTCATCTTCAATTTTCAAAAAGTTATTGTATTCAATTCGTAATATAATTGTTGAAGAAAAATACTATTAGGGTAGTGCTTTGATTCTTGGATGCCTTTTAGCCTAGCCAAAATTCTTTTTTCTCTTTCGTAAGATATCTCCAAAGACTTTATTTTTGCAGGCTTTAACATTTACTATAAAAGAATTAGACGATTCTAGCTAATTTGATCCCTTCCAACTTTCTTCTACTGAGTTGTTAAAGTCCGGGTGTCTGCACCAATATGTTTTCAGTATAAATGGTTTTGGAAGGGCAATGTTTGATTTAGGGATTATTTGAAGAAGTAAAGGATTGTGATCGGAGTGAGTTTTGGGTAGATATGTTACTGATGCATTAGTAAAGCAACTGATCCAATCACTATTAGCAAAGATTTTATCTAATCTCTCCATAATCATACCTTTGTTTGTTCATTCTACGGTTTGTCCAGGGGTACTTATGTCATGACCCAAACCTCGCACTGGTCGTGATGACGCCTCTCATGAAGACAATGCCAGCCAACTAACCCAACTCGTCTCTTTCCAAAAATATCTAAGCATAAGTGAACAGCAGAAATATGACTTAATGATATTAATTAACGAAATTAAAACCCAACACAGCCCTAATCAGGGTGTCACAAGTCACGAGCATCTATAGGAATATAACTCCACTTTACAAGTCTAGAAATACACTAAACTAGAATAGTGAATAACATAGAAAGATAGTGGTGCAGCAAACGCTGGAAGTCACCTCGCTAAAACCTCTACAACTCTGCCTCCATGCAACCAATACCCACTACCGGGTGAATAAATACCTGCAACTGCACACGAGGTACAGGGAGTAAAGTGAGTACTCCAACGCAGTGAGTAATAAATAAAAATAACAGCTGAGCAGTAAGAAATCACGTAAAGCAACCAACATGTTGTATAGAAATCAGGTACAATTCTCTGAGAAATCAGTGAAAACTGTGAAATATTTAGAAATATGTTGGCTCAGTTTAAATCTCTTTTGAAAATGATCCTTTCAACAGTTACGAAATGGTTTCAAAACAGTTAGTGCTGATAAGCACAGAAAAACCCGCCCCTCGGGCACAAATACCACAATATAACAGGTAAAAAGGCAAATACATATGAGAGATGTGTGAGCACATAATTTTTGTCCTATATATGAATTATTCCCAAAATTTAAACAAAATAAATTTTTCTTTCATTATTTTACATTTTGTGAATTTTGTGTTATTTTCTGTTAATTGTCTGTATTTTTATTTGTGCATTTTAATTCATATGAAAATATAAAAATATTACACTTGACACTTGCATTTAGGATTCAATTTCATATTTTAGGATTAATTAGCGGTTAAGTTGTTTTAGAACAAAATACAAGGAAAATAACAAAAATGGCTTTTTTGCATTTTTAGTCTAAATATGTCTTAGTTTGCATTCTAATTAGAAATTAATAGATAGGGAATTAGAAAATCTAATTTTTTAGTGTTAATTTGTTTTTTTAGCATTTTAATAAAATCAGAAAAATATAAAAATACAAAATGAAAACAAAAAATAATTAAAAAATAAAATAATAAGTAAAAGAAGAAAAACAACAACAACAACAACAACAACCCAGTATAATCCCACGAGTGGGGTCTGGGGAGGGTAATATGTACGCAGACCTTACCCCTACCCCGGGGGGCAGAGAGGCTGTTTCCAGGAGACCCTCAGCTCAAGACATCAGCAAGAGACAGCAAGAGACGATAAGTTAGTACTATCAATAGACTGATACTAAAAATAACATGAAATACACAACATGACACAAAATAACAAAATAGCAGCAATATAAGAAATACGAAATAGATGAAAGGTATACCAATATCCAACAGATAACTCCCTGTATCGGTAGCTGATCAGTAACATCCCACGATTACCTCGTAACTAGCTAGTCTCACTCTAGTGAGCTGTGGAAATATCCACAATTTCCCCTAACC
>MU689648.1:28415-48668 GCA_026770625.1 Nicotiana glauca
ATACCCAGGCTTTGAACCTAGAATAACTTGACTTCATGCCGGATCCTTAGTAGGAGCGCTTATTTGCATCACATGCATATGACTTAGGGGACTTAACACAGGGGTTGGGTCCGTCTAGGACAGGGATATGAAAAGACCACCATGATGCATCTTACGTGTTGCATGTACATTTATTTGCCTCGGACTCGCATGCTGACCGGCTTGAATATTTGGAAAAATTAAACAAAAGAGAGAAATAGCAGTGTAGAGAGTTAATTACCTGTTTTAGTGTTAAAATAGAGTCGAAACTCTGCCAATTTTTTTAGGGAAAAGAAAAAGGGAAAAAGGGAAATTTGTTCTTAAAAATGGTTTGTTTTATTGTCCATAATAAAAGAAAAGAAAACAAAAGAGTTTTATTTTTAAATAGCTTGTTGAACAGAAAATATAAAAAGAGTCCTGTTTTTTGAAATAGTGTATTTGTCAAAAGAGTTTCGTTTTCAAAAAATAGTTAACTTATTTGCCCGAACTACGCTGGTTTGATTCTCACTGGATGTGAGATACATAGGCAACCCTCATCGGGTCCAACCACCCCTTTGCAAAATTAGCCAAAAATACCAAATTTTAATTTTTGTCCAATAAGTCGGGTGACACCATTCTTATTGGAATATAAGCCGTATTTGCAAAATCGGGTTTGTTTTTGAAATTAGAAATTTGAATGAAAAAAATAGTGTCATTTTTTGCTTTTAGGACAAAATAAGTGGTTAAATCACCTCAATAAATGTGCAGGATGAGCACGACTCAAAATGAACCTTTCTCATTCATGAATAAAATTCCTTTGGAGTTGCGTCTATGGTGGAACGATTTGGGCAAAGAAGGACAAGGCGAGGTCACAAAATATTTGAAAGAGCTTACCGGTTTATTGGAGATTGTGCTTCGGGGAGACATCATCAGAGCTTTGGTCACATGTTAGGACCCAACACGCAATGTGTTCCATTTCTTAGACTTTGAGCTTACCCCAACACTAGAGGAAATGGCTGGGTACATCGAAAAAGATGAGGTTCCTTTAAAAGACAAATACTTAGTTGCCCCGAGAACTGTAGCCGTGCACAGATTTTTAGACTCTCTGAAGATACGTAGGACGGTTCACAACATAGATCTGGCAAATGGATTTTGCATCCCACACTTCATATACCATAGATATGGCCACATCGAGGGGTTCAATAACCCGAAAAGCAAGATATGTAGTAATGGAAACCGCCGAAAATGGGAGGAGCATAGACGTCGCTTTTATGGTGGTTTTTCTGGGGCTTGTGGTATTTCCAAGGAAAGACGGAAACATTGACATAAAAATAGACGGGGTCGTCAGTACTCTAATGACTCAAGCCAAAAGCACTCTCGCACCTATGATATTAGCCAAAATCTTCCGTGCTCTTACAGCCTGCAAAACTGGGGGAAATTTCTTTGAGGGGTGCAATATACTTCTGCAAATGTGGATGATCGAGCATCTGCGCCATCATCCTCAATTCTTAAGCTATGGGTATTCAGAGAAAACATGCATAGAAGATTTTTATACGAGGATTAAAGGGGTCCATCTGCCTAAAGGATTCATGGGTTGGACAACATATTTCCGGTCCCTCACCGCTAGTCAAATAGAGTGGACGCTTGGATGGTTGCCTATCGATGAAATCATATATATGCCAGCAGCAAGGCCGCACTTCCTCCTAATGGGTCTCAAGAGCATTCAGCCTTATGCCCCGTATCGGGTTTTAAGGCAACTCGAAAGGTGCCAAATAGTGCCAAAAGACGGCGATCTTAGTGCTCAAGTAGTTGAAATTAGCCCTAACGGACAGTTTCCTGAAGCAAGAGTCCGCCAGATCTAGAATGAATGCCAATACTTTAAAGCAGATACTTGCATGAAGGATCGGTCCAAAGGTGAAGTGTCTCCAGGATACCTTGCTTGGTATAGGAGAGAATATGAGCATGAGAGACCAGCTAAAAGACCTCACATCAAGGAGTTTACCGAATCATCTCAAGAACAGTGGGCCTGGTTAGCCAAAGAAAATAAATACAGAGCCAAAATAGGAGAATTGGAAAAGCGAGTCCAAGACCTTAAGTTTGAAAATAGCGTGCAAGCTGCGGTTGACGAGGGTGAGAAAAAGAGATTGGCCAAGGATAATGAAGCCTTACGAGCCCAAATCAAAAAGATGAAAATGGTGGCCGAAAATCCTATCAGGAGTGCCAAAGATGCAAGACTTATAGAAAGCCTAAGGCAAAGAGTGGATGACTACAGTTTTGACCTCAACAAAGTGGAAAGAGAATTAGCCGGGGTTCGAAAGCAATTGGCTAAAAATGCGAAAGAACGAGCCCGCATGGTTAAGCAATTGAGAGAAGACTATGATAATGAGGTCGCAGGATTAAAGAAAAGGGTCATCACCGCAGAAAACAAAATGATCAAACAGGCAAAAGAATTCAAGGTTGAAAGAGAGCACTGCTACACAGCATTGGCACAATTAGAAATGGATCTACAACAGCACCAGGAACAAAATCAGCAGACTTTGGAGGCCAGGGCCGAACAGATAGGGCGGTTGCTTCAGGAAAAAGGCATAATCAGGGAAAGAATCCTAGCTATTGCTCATTACATCACCAGGAAATGCCAAATGTGTGAGAACATGACTCAGACGACCTTCTTTGCCTCAGTGATGATATTTGTAAAACAGATAATGAGCGACCTGGACAGACTCCAAGGGGAAATTGCATATAGGCCCGCGGCGAGACCGAACGATGTCCCGTGGGCACCAGGAGCTTTAATGTATTCATGATTGTCATTAGAGTCTGTATTTTTTTTCCTAGAGTTTGTCAGTGATCTGAGTCTGTATTTTCTTTTCGAGTTAGTCTACACTTTCATTTTAAAGTGGAATAATTTTTGATGGAGTTTATAGCTTGTCTTGTTATTCAGAGTCTGTTAGTTGTCTTAATACGTCAGTCTTAAGTCCTTGTAATTGAAATGCTTGCTATCAGTAAAATTGGAAATTCCAAAAACATTTTTGTTTCTATTTTGCATTTATTGTATTTGATCTGATTCGGGCATGGTCACGATGCATAGGCAATCTCCATACGATTCGACCATTGTCATATGAATAGAGAAAATACAGTGAGAATAAAAAGACAAAAAGAAAGAAGAGCGGAAAAACAAAAGAAAAAATGAGAGAGAAAAAGAGAAACAAAAGAGAAGAAAACCCACAACAAAGATACAATGGCAAAGCAAAAAGAAACAAAGGCAAGAATAAAAGAAAGATTTCACAGTCGAGAATAAATAAAGCCGGGATGACGCAAGCAGTCGAGCAAAGGCATAATAGAAACCGTTAACTACCTAGTTGCATTCATTCCCCCAAATGTGCGGCTATCTATTTGTTAATGCCCTAACAGCTAACAACGTTGTTGTTGATGATGAGTCCAGGCAAGTGGTTCAGTTGACTGGCATTCTGGCAACCCACCCATACAACACCCGTTCTAAAGATAAATAAAAAATGGTCAACCAAGAGTTAGAAGCAAGCATCATCGACCCGTCTAGGGAGGAGGAAGTTGTGGATGTCAATGCAATGAAAGAAGAGATGTATAAATTGAAGCAACAGATGGCCGAAATGTACCAGGCTTGGGCAAAGGGACACCCACTACCAGCTTATCCTGCTAACCCTACCTACATCCTACCATTAGCTCAGCCACAAGATCCTCCTACAATTAATTCCTCTCCGGCCTACCCTACCTACCAGCAATACTACACAACTACTTCCCAAACACCACCACCTCCACCACCCAAAAAAATCCCATGCCCTCCACCTCCAACCACTCCCGTGTTTGTAGCTCCTCCACCCACCACATTACAGAGATCTTCTAGTGAACCCATGTTCCAAACCCAGGAAACCCACTATTACCCACCTGAACCCACCTTCAAACCTCCAAAACCGTATCCTTACACTCTCCGTCTTGATATCTCAGCTGAAGAAGAGAAGCCTCCTAAAAACCCTGAGCAGGAGGAGATGATACGAAAGATGAAAAGCTTGGAGTAATCGTTGATAAATATGCAAGGTCTAGGAGGACAAGTCAGTGTGGCCTATAAGGACTTGTGCTTGTTCCCCAACGTCTAGTTGCCTGCGAGATTCAAATTACCCAAGTTTGATCTGTACGACGGACATGGTGACCCAGTAGCCCATCTGCGGGGATTTTGCAGTAAGACGAGAGGCGCTGGGGGAAGGGATGAGTTATTAATGGAATACTTTAGTCAAAGTCTCAGTGCTGCTGCTTTGGAATGGTACACGCGGCAAGATCATTCTCGATGGTACACTTGGGATTATTTGGCCCAGGCATTCGCATGCTATTTTCAGTATAATTTAGAGATTGTCCCAGACCAGCTATCATTGACCAAAATTGAGAAGAAGCCGGGGGAAAACTTTAGAGAGTAGGGTTTTTGGTGGAGAGAACATGCCGCAAGAGTTGATCCTCCAATGAAGGAAGGCGAGATGGTCAATTATTTTCTGCAGGCTTTGGAGCCTACTTATTATGGTCATCTGGTATCGGCAGTTGGGAAAACTTTTAATGAGGTAGTGAAAATAGGAAGTATGGGGGAAGAGGGTCTCAAGACTAACAAAATTATGAGCTATTCGGCGATTAAAGCAACTACCCAGGCCATCTAGAGCGGCACTGGATGGGTATTGGGAAAGAAGAAAAAGGAATATGTTACAGTAGTAGAATCAAGAGCTTGGTCCAGGGGTCCATCACCATATTATCACCAACCACGCCCCCATCCCCAAACCTACCCACATAACCCATATAGACCACCACAACACTACTATCCACTTCCCGCCCCCCATTTCTCCATCCACCATGCCCAAATATACCCCCAATCTCAGGTGTCATGGCGTGCACCCACCCCACTAAATACTTACCATACTCAAAATACCTACCCACCTCCGAGAGCCTACAAAAACCCCACTGGACCCGGTTTTCGACCTAACCCTGTTTCTAAAAATGACAGGCTGCAGAAGAAGAAAACTTCCACTCCATTGGGAGAATCTTACACCAGCTTATACCACAGATTGAGACAATTGGGCATGTTAAGTCCGATTGAACCCAAGATACCAAATCCTCCCCCAAGGAACCTGGGCCATTTGGTAAGTTGCGAGTACTGCTCGGGTGCCCCGAGGCATGATACAGAGAAATGTTGGCATTTGAAAACAGCCATCCAGGAGCTCATTGATACCCGCCGAATTGAGGTGCAGGCTCCAGAGACACCTAACATCACTCAGAATCTATTGCCAACCCATCATAAGATTCATATGATTGAGTTAGTGCAAAAAGGGGAATATAAGAAGCCGTCACAAACCGTGATGATGATCAAGGCCATTGAAGACAGGTCACATGAGAAACCAACCAGTGGGAGAGAATTGATCAAGGAAGGAGAGACAGTTAGAAAACCAGTAGGGTTGATAAAGAAGGAACCATTGAACAGTGATGCAGTAAAACAAGAACCAGTCAAAGTGATGGTACCGGGAGCAGTTGCCAAGCCCGTTGTAATCGTGAAAGGGGCTCACACGGAGCCGGTTATCATTAAGCCAGTAACTCAGTTGCCAATAGTTAGTGAAAAGATCGTACCGTGGAATTACGGCCTAGTGACTGTGACATACAAAGGGAAGGAAGTTAAAGAAGAAGTTTGTGAAACCCATGGGCTGCCTTGTTCAGGGAGATGCTTTGCCCCTGAGGAACTGAGAAAAGTAAAGCAGCCAAAGATAATCCAGCACCAGTAAAAAGGGCCGTAACTGAAGAAGAAGCAGAAGAATTCTTGAAAAAGATGAAGGTGCAAGATTATTCCATTGTAGAACAATTGAGGAAAACCCCAGCATATATTTCATTGCTATCTTTATTGATCCATTCGGATGATCACCATTGGGCGTTGATGAAGATTCTGAATGAGGCCAATGTTCCGGATAAGATTTCTGTGAATCATCTGGAGAAAATAGCAAACAAGATTTTCAAGGTCAACAGGGTTACATTTTCTGATGATGAGCTGCCTTTGGAGGGTACTGAGCATAATAGAGCACTTTACCTCACAGTGAAATGTGAAGACTTTGTGGTTACTCTGGTGTTGATTGACAAAGGGCCCAGTGCAAATATTTGCCCTCTATCCACCCTGGAAAAGTTAAAAGTGGACAGTGAGAGGATCCAAAAGAATAGCATTTGCGTGCGGGGATTTGATGGAGGAGGAAAGGACACAGTCGGGGATATTGTGCTGGAACTGAAAATAGGACCAGTTGAATTTACTATGGAGTTCCAGGTGCTTGACGTGGCTATTTCTTACAATCTCTTGCTAGGCCGACCTTGGATTCATGCAGCAAAAGCGGTGTCGTCTACCTTGCATCAGATGATCAAATTCGAGTGGGACCGGCAGCAAATTATTGTGCATGGGAAGGATAGTTCGTGTAATACCATTACGCCTTTCAACGAAGCTGAGGACGACAAAGGTCCATGGGTTTACCAAGTCTTGGATACAATATCAGTTGCAAAGATCTCGGAAGGAGAGTGTATTCCTATGCCTAAAGTAGTTGTTGCATCTGTCATGGTGGCTTCGAAAATGCTGAAGAACAGATTCTTACTTGGAAAGGGCTTGGGTGCTTCGTTGAAGGGAATCATACAACCGGTATCCCTTCCTGGAAACCTGGATACTTTTGGTTTACGCTTTAAGCCCACTGCTGCTGACATAAGGCGAGCTAAAAATAAGAAAAAGTGAACATGGACCCTTCCAAAACCCATCCCTCGTCTGTCCCGTTCCTTTGTCCGGCCTGGTACTAAGAGGCGCCCAGCAACGGTAATGCCTCATTCTATGGTGATGGAACCCGACAAGGAGCTGATTGAGAAGCTGTTTGACGAGGTAAATGTAGTGGAGGCAGGCGAAGGTTCGAGCAAGGCAGATGTGCAATTCGTGGGGCCCCATGCAAAGCTTAATAATTGGGAAGCTACTCCTCTTTCTACTCGGAGGGAGTCGTGGTAGTTAGTTTTGATTTTCCTTTCAGTTTAATCTGGATTATTTCCAAGGTTGTAATTCGGATGCTATGTTCCATCCGTTTGGATGAGTTAAACCTTGTTATTTTACAATTTTAATGAAATGCAATTTCTTTCCTTTTTCCCGATAGCCTTTATTTTGTCTTTCTTTTCTTTCTTGTACAGTCCCTTTTATGTTGGTTTCACTGATGTGTCATGCATGAGGAGTCTTCGGACTAGTCTTGATTACCAATCTAATTCCAATATAATAATACAAGAAATTGAGTGTGGTGACGAGGTAGAATACGATGATGAGGAAGCCTTTGAAGAAATCAGTAAAGAATTAAGCCAATTTGAAGAAAAACTCAAACCTAATCTGACCGACACAGAGGCAATCAATTTAGGGGATCAGGAGAATGTATGGGAAACAAAAATAAGTGTCCATTTGGAGCCTCCACTCAGAAAAGAGATAATCAAAGCATTGCTTGAGTACAAAGATGTTTTTGCGTGGTCATATGACGATATGCCGGGTTTAGGTACCGATTTGGTGGTCCACAAATTGCCCACCGACCCCGCGTGCCCTACTGTCAAGCAGAAGCTGAGGAAATTTAAGATAGATATCTGTGTGAAAATCAAAGAAGAGGTCACCAAGCAATTTAATGCGAAGGTCATCCGGTTCACCCGGTATCCCACCTGGTTAGCTAATGTTGTGTCTGTACCAAAGAAGGACGGAAAGACCAGAGTGCGCGTTGATTACCGTGATCTCAATAAGGCAAGTCCAAAAGACAACTTTCCACTGCCAAACATCCATATATATTGATTGACAATTGTGCCAAACATGAGATTGGTTCCTTCGTGGATTGTTATGCGGGCTATCACCAGATTTTAATGGATGAGGAAGATGCAGAAAAGACGACATTCATCATGCCGTGGGGAACGTATTGTTATAGGGTCACGCCATTTGGGTTGAAGAACACAAGGGCAACATATATGAGGGCGATGACCACCATGTTCCATGACATGATACATCGAGAAATTGAGGTCTGCGTAGACGACGAGATCATAAAGTCAAGGAAGCAATGTGAACATGTTAAAGACCTGAGGAAGTTTTTCCAGAGGCTCCGCATGTACAATCTCAAACTTAATCCGGTGAAGTTTTCATTTGGAGTTCCGTCAGGGAAGTTGTTGGGGTTCGTTGTAAGTCAACGTTGTATTGAGTTAGACCCGTTCAAGATCAAAGCCATTCAGGAATTACCGCCGCCAAGAAGCAAGAAAGAAGTGATGAGTTTGGTTGGTAGGTTGAATTATATCAGCAGGTTCATTGCCCAGCTTACAACAACTTGCCAGCCCATCTTTAAGCTTCTAAAGAAAGATGTTGCGGTCAGATGGACAGATGAATGTCATGAAGCATTTGACAAGATTAAGGAGTATTTGGCCGGTCCACCTGTGTTGGTTCCGCCAGAGCCGGGAAGACCCTTGATCCTTTATTTGATAGTTTTGGATAACTCTTTTGGCTGTGTACTGGGGCAACATGGAATCACATGAAAGAAAGAGCAAGCGATTTACTACCTCAACAAGAATTTCACATCTTACGAGGTGAAGTACACCCAACTTGAGAGGACGTGTTGTGCTTTAACCTGGGTAGCGCAGAAATTGAAACATTACTTGTCATCATATACCACCTATCTCATCTCTCAGTTGGACCCATTGAAGTACATTTTTCAGAAGCCCATGCCCACAAGGAGGCTCGCAAAGTGGCAAATCTTGCTCATGGAATTTGATATTGTCTACGTGACCCGTACTGCGATAAAAGCACAAGCGGTGGCTGATCATCTAGCCGAGAACCCAGTTGATGATGAATATGAACCTTTGAAGACATACTTCCCTGATGAGGATACAATGCATGTCGAGGAGTTAGAACAAGTCAAAAAGCCAGGGTGGAAGTTGTTCTTTGATGGGGCTGCCAATACCAAAGGCGTCGGGATAGGAGCGGTACTTATTTCTGAGACAGGGCAGCACTACCCTATTACAGCTCAACTCCTCTTCTACTGCACTAATAACATGGATGAATACGAGTCATGTATCTTGGGTTTGAGGTTGGCTGTAGACATGGGTGTCCAGGAGATCTTGGTCATGGGTGACTCGGATCTTCTGGTGCACCAAATTCAGGGAGAATGGGAGACACGAGACTTAAAGCTCATACCGTACCGGCAGTGTTTGCATGAACTGTGTCAACGATTTCAGTCGATAGACTTCAGGCATATTCCAAGGATTCATAATGAAGTTGATGATACTTTGGCCACTTTGGCGTCGATATTGCATCATCCAGATAAGGCTTATGTGGACCCGTTGCAGATTCAGGTCCGAGATCAGTATGCCTATTGTAACATGGTGGAAGAAGAGATTGATGGTGAGCCGTGGTTTCATGATATCAAAGAATACCTCAGGATGGGAGTATATTCGGCACAGGCCACAGGGGATCAAAAAAGAGCCATTAGACACTTGGCAAGCAGATTTTTCTTCAGTGGAGGAGTGTTGTACAAAAGAACTCCAGATCTTGGTTTATTGAGGTACATGGATACTAAATAGGCCACAACTATCATGACCAATGTACATGCGGGAGTTTGTGGACCTCATATGAGTGGATATGTATTAGCAAAGAAGATTCTTCGAGCAGGTTATTATTGGCTTACTATGGAATGAGATTGTATCAGTTTCGTGCGCAAGTGTCATCAATGCCAGGTACACGGATATTTGATTCATTCTCCACCATCCGAATTGCATACAATGTCGGCACCGTGGCCCTTTGTTGCTTGGGGAATGGATGTCATTGGGCCAATCGAGCCAGCGGCGTCAAATGGGCACAGGTTTATTCTGGTAGCCATTGATTATTTCACTAAGTGGGTTGAGGCGAAAACTTTCAAATCGATGACCAAGAAGGCAGTGGTCGATTTTGTGCATTCAAATATCATTTGTCGATTCGAAATCCCGAAGGTAATTATCACAGACAATGGTGCCAATCTCAATAGCCATCTGATGGTGGAGACATGTAAGCAGTTTAAGATCACGCACCACAATTCCACCCCATATCGTCCTAAGGCAAATGGAGCGGTCGAAGCAGCCAACAAGAACATCAAGAAAATACTACGGAAAATGGTTGAAGGGTCCAGGCAATGGCATGAAAAGTTATCTTTTGCATTATTAGGTTATCACACTACTGTCCGCACTTCGGTAGGGGTGACTCCTTATTCACTGGTGTACGGTACGGAGGCAATAATACCCGCAGAGGTCGAAATACCATCCCTTCAGATTATCGCCGAGGCGGAAATTGACGATGTTGAATGGGTCAAAGCCCGCTTGGAACAATTGAGTTTGATTGATGAAAAGAGATTGGCAGCAGTATGTCACGGACAGCTGTACCAACGGAGAATAGCAAGAGCATATAATAAGAAAGTGCGTCCGCGAAAGTTCGAAGTAGGGCAATTGGTGTTGAGGCGTATCCTACCTCACTGGGCTGAGGCAAAAGGAAAGTTCGCCCCCAACTGTCAGTGGCCATTTGTTGTAACCCGAGTGTTGTCCAATGGTGCATTATATCTGACAGATGTGGAAGGAAAATGTGTAGAAATGGCTATCAACTCTGATGCAGTCAAGCGATACTATGTATGATTTCTTTGTCTAATTACACTTAATTGTATTTGGCATGTTTTGAGATTGAAATGACGAAGGCATTTTGTTTTGCTATCCAAACACTTTATCCTTTGTTATCCCTTTGAGCCTTATTCTAGTTTCTTTCGTACCCCTCTTTCGGAATCAGTAACAAAACTCGGAAGCACGAGCAGGAAGATAAGCAGAGAAACAAGAGAAACATGTCGAAAGAAAAGAAAAGGAAAAGAAGAAGAAAAGAAAAGAAAAGAAAAAAATATAAAAAAGGGAAAAAAAAGAAAAGAGAAAAAGAAAAGAAGAAGAAAAGAAAAGAAAGAAAAAAAACTGAAAAGAAGAAAGAAAAGAAAGGTGGAAGAAAAGAGAGATCAAAACAACAAAATTAATTTCTCTGACCTGAACTACGTTTGACTTGATCCCGAAAGGGTACGTAGGCAGCCTCTCTCTGGGTTCAGTCACACCAAATAAAAGTTCGAAGATTCCCAAGAAAGAAACTGGGGCAAAAGTTGTGATTGTTGTATGAAAGGCCGATTCCGAAAGTTGTAATTTAAACCCATGATTGAATTATTTTGAGCCTCTATACCCTTCTTTCTAAACCCCATCCAAAAGCCACATTACGGTCCAAAGAAAGACTTTCCGATCAATCTTCAAAAAATGCCAATGTGAGCAGGTAAAGTGATTCATGCTGGGGGCAACACTCTAGTACCAGAAGAGAAATGGCAGAAATGAGAGAGTCTTGTTGGTGAAAACCCTCACGGGCACCATAAGGCGACGTGATCTGAGAAAAATAAAAAATGAGAGAGTCTTATTGGTGAAAACCCTCACGGGCACCATAAGGCGACGTGAGCTGAGAGAAATAAAAAATGAGAGAGTTTTATTGGTGAAAACCCTTACGGGCACCATAAGGCGAAGTGAGTTTTGAAAATGAAAGAGTCTTGTCGGTGAAAACCCTCACGGGAACTGTTAGGCGAAGGTAAGTTTTCAGATGCGCAAATGAAGCAAGTCTGTGGTTGACAGATGCTCGAAACATGGCAAGCCGAGTAGGGTTTGGGTTTTGGCGAAAGTCAGGTTAAGAAAGTCTGGAATAGCAAATGTGGAAATTGAAAGCTGATTGGTTGGACAGACTAGGCTGGTTAATCCAAATGCATGTCACGATCAATGGTACCAGTTGTTCCACTCAGATAAGTCCTATCCTCTTCTCTTCATTACAAATCATCCGTTTCGGAGTCTTTCTATCCTTAACCTTCAAGGTCATTGCATTTCATTCTCTTGGAGTCTGTCTATAAGATGTTTCAGTGTCAGTTCTGTTCAAAAACAAAAGAAGGATGTCAAGGCTAACTACCAGCTTCCCAGTTGTACGGCACAACAGGACTGGAACATATCAAAAGAAAAGTAAGACATGAAGGACCAATGGAAGTTCCATCGGTGGGTTAATCAGATAATTGTGGGGGAGAAGCAAAGTGTCAAATAGAAGGGTCAGAAATACCAAAACAACAACACGGGTCATCAAAGTCAGGGGGTCTGAAATTTAGTTAGGAAGCCAAAGAGGTTCAAGGCAAGTCCAAAGAAGCAGGTCGGAGTAAAGCCCAAGCAGAAAGGACATACCCAGCCAGAATGCCAGCAACTAATCACCATTTTATATTAACAAATCTTTCTTTGATTGAGACAGGGGCAGAAAATTTTCTTTGTTTGTCTATTTTGTTGAAATCAGGCGCCCACTTGAAGAACAAGGGAATACATTTCAAGTTCAGCAATTAGGCGCCCACATGGAGAACAAGGGAATACTTTTCAAGTTTTAGCAGTCAGGCGCCCACCTGGAGAACAAGGGAAGTACAATTCAAATTTTAATTTTGATATTGGATAACATGATATGCCCAGTCCCCAAACTGGGGCAGAAAATTTTCTTTGTCTGTCTATTTTGTTGCAGTCAGGCGCCCACCTAGAGAACAAGGGAATACATTTCAAGTTCAGCAATCAGGAGCCTACCTGGAGAAAAAGGGAATACTTTTTAAGTTCAGTAATCAGGAGCCCACCTGGAGAACAAGGGAATACTTTTCAAGTTCAGCAATTAGGAGCCCACCTGGAGAACAAGGGAATACTTTTCAAGTTCAGCAATCAGGAGCCCACCTGGAGAACAATGGAATACTTTTCAAGCTTCAGCAATCAGGCGCCCACCTGAAAAAGCTTAATCAGGCGCCCACCTAAAGAACAAGGGAAGTACAATTCGAATCTTAGTTTTTAATTTTAATACTTGATAACATGATGTGCCCAGTCACAAAACTGGGGCAGAAAAGTTTCTTTGTTTGTCTATTTTGTTGCAGTCGGGAGCCCACCTGGAGAATAAGGGAATATTTTTCAAACGTTGCAGTCAGGAGCCCACCTGGAGAACAAGGGAATACGTTTCAAGCGTCAGCAGTCAGGAGCCCGCCTGAAGAAGAGAGGCACATATCTCAAACTTCAGCAGTCCAGTATCACTCGGAGGAATGGCAAAACATCTCCGATCACAATGCAACGCAACAACGCAAGAATTACATCGGAAGACTACAAGTTCAAGGCAACACAAGAGCAAGTTAGAAGACATAGATAGGACCCTTTTGTAATTCATAGATCATAGCTTATGCTAGCTTCTTTTATTTTAACACTATGTAATAAGGAGGTCAACGAGCAGTAGTAGCAGCAGCAACAGTGAAATCACAACTCTCGATAGTCCCAGCTACCAAACCTTCCCAAACTACACTGACTTGAATCCTTTTTAGCCAAGGATATGTAGGAAACTTCCGAAGCAGGGTGCGGTCAGGTGGTTTTCCAAAAATGCTTCACACGGAATATTCAAATGGCCAAAAATCGCTCGTATTTGCTCACTTATCTTTGCCCGAAAACTCTTCATGTTTCCGAGCAAAGAGGGGCAGCCGTGAGCACGTGATTTTGGCCCTATATATGAATTATTCCCAAAATTCAAACAAAATAATTTTTTCTTTCATTATTTTACATTTTGTGAATTTTATGTTATTTTCTGTTAATTGTCTGCATTTTTATTTGTGCATTTTAATTCATATGAAAATATAAAAATATTACACTTGACACTTACATTTAGGATTCAATTTCATATTTTAGGATTAATTAGCGGTTAAGTTGTTTTAGAACAAAATACAAGGAAAATAACAAAATGGCCTTTTTTGCACTTTTTGTTTAAATATGTCTTAATTTGCATTTTAATTAGAAATTAATGTATAGGGAATTAGGAAATCTAATTTTTTAGTGTTAATTTGTTTTTTTAGAATTTTAATAAAATCAAAAAAAATATAAAAATACAAAATAAAAACAACAAATAATTAAAATAAAATAAAATAATAAGTAAAAGAGGAAAAACAAAAGAAACTGAATAAAAAGAGAACTGGGCCACTAAACGAATCTGAGCCCAAGAACCCATTCTGCCCAGGCCTCAATTTAAATCCACCTAGCCCAAGTCACCACCCGACCCAATCCCTGTCTCCCCAAAACGACCCCGTTTGGATAACTATTAATCTGGACCGTCTAGGTTTTTATGATCGAACGATTCAAAACTATGAGTCTTAAGAGTATTTAGCGGTCGGATCATACCCCCCACCCCCGTTTCGTCGTCCCAAACATACCCATTTACAGCCCTGTGTAACACCACCGCGGACCGCCGCCGGGAATCGCCCACGGCGGCGGCCCGTCGCCAAATTACCTCAAATTAACACCCTATACCCCTATTTTCTTCCTCTATCCGAATCTATCACCCGCTTCCTTCGAATCCTACCCCAAAGCTTCGAATATTGGATCGAAGCTTTTCCGGCCATGACTCAACCTTCTCCGTTCCACCTTAAATTAACACTGTATGACCGCCATAACCTCCTCTATCGAACCCCCTAAACCCCTTCCCTCGAATCTAACCTGAACGTGTCAAATTTCAAATCTAGGGTTCGAAGTTTTCAACCTTTTTTAAAGAATTTCAAGCGTCTCTGTGAGCTTCTAATTAGTGTTATATGTTTGTTTTGGACAAAATTAACTTATAACACTAATTGGAAAACCAATTCGAGATTAACCAAGTTGAAAATTAAAAATCAGTAAGAATTCTTTTCTTTTAGTCTTCTAATTTTATTTTTTAGGGTTCACCGTTCATCGTTGTTTCATGCTATTTGTTTTAGAAGTTTTGCTTAGTCTATTCTCATTTTGTACTTCTTCGCACTAGTTTGTTATAAGCTTGAATAATTAGTTAGGGTTTCTTTTACATTCTTTAAACCAGTAATGTGTAGCATGATTTTATATTAAGTTGGTGTTTCTGATTAAGTTTAAAATTGATTAATCTCTATTTGCTTGGATATGCTGATTGGTTTTGATTAGTTTAAGTTGTGATTAGTATTCTAATTTCACTTTGATTTTGAAATAATTTTTATTGTTGATTGGTAACCTGAAATTCATTAAGTTAGTTTGGACTAGGATTTGAATCTGATTCTGATTTAAAATGTGTAAAATTGTTGAGTAATTGTTTAACCATGGTTAGTCGAAGGTTGGATGTTAGTTGAGATAAGGCTAGAAATTTCAGGGTGTTTCAGGGGTATTTTAGGTGTTTGATAGTAGGATAGAATGTTGTGAGTGGAATAGAATTCTTTAGAAGCTTCTAGAATAGGACTCAAGTTAGATTTCAGCAAATTTAGGATACTAACTTGGGTAAGAAGTTAAAAAATAAGGGACTAAAAGCTGAAAATAAGTAAGGACTAAAAAGAAAACTGAAAATTTGATAAGGCCTCATGTGTGCCTATAAAAGGGCATTCCCTTGCCTTCATTTGCAAGGTTCAGCCTCCAAAACTCCCTCTAAAAACTCTCTCTAATCTCTAGATCTAGATTTGAAATTCAAATATTCAAAAACCCCAAAAACAATAGAAAACCTTCAAAAAATCTAAAAATACTGTTCATCTAAGTTCTTAGATAATTTCAAGTGTTGTAATTGATCTGCTCTTCCTTAGCCCAATGTTTTGGTAATTGGAAGTTTCAGAGTGTATTCGAGCTGGGTTGTGGATGTTTCATTGGTATAGTTGTTGTTGTATTGATATATCACTGGATTTGTTCTAAATTCTTCCTGGATTTGCTGTGTTGATTGAGCAACTGCTGGATTTATAAACTTTCCTGAGTTGCTGGTTATATTTGCTGGGTTCTGCTTAATGCTGTGCTGATTCTCTGATTTTTCTTTGCTGTGAATCCTCATTTGCTTATATATTCTATTCTCCAGGTACATATTCTCAGTCTGTGTTGATGGAACTTGAGACATTTAATTGGACTGTATAACTGGGAAGGTGATGTTTAGAATCAATTGTAGGTCAATTTCTTAGTAGCTGGGTACTGTGTGTGAATTTTTAAAAATAAACCGCATGATTATTACCTTATAGGTTTGGATCATAAGCTGAACACCTAATTGAGTTTTGGTAGCTGTAGATATACGTTTAAAAATAATTTTTCTATTTACTTCAGTAATTCAAGCAACGTCACGAAGTCATTTGAGTGTTTAAGTGCTATTGAGGAGTGTTAATTTGAGTGGACAAAATAGTTAGCTTGCTTTGAATCCACACATGCACCTATTCATATATATTCATATATATTGTTAAATGAGAATCCTGAATCTTGACTGTTAGTTTAGTCATGATCATTTGAACTAAGGTCCTGTAATTGAATAATCATTACTGTTGTTTTTTCTCAATTTGAATTCATTTTTAGTAACATCTAGGAATTCGCTAGTGGGTAGGTAAAATAGGATTTTGAATGGCTGAACCAATGATCTAAAATTATCTGTGATGAACTTGATGTGAGTTTTAATATTCGAGATAGAATACACTGCAATATGGCATAGAAACTAGTTGGTATGTTTTGGAATTAATTAGGTCATTTGAATGTGCCTTTTGTGCCGCTGATTAAGACTCGACCTCGAGTCGTGTTCTTCAGCCTTTGGGCCTTGAATTACCTGATATGAGGGCCCAGGTCTAGTGTCATTTTCCCACACGTTTGGACTTGAGCCAATGCTTGGCTTGCTTCAGTCCAATATCGAATTGATTAGGACCTTTCTTTATTTGTAGAGACAAACGGAATAGAAAATATAGTTCACTTTAGGATATCTTTAAATAAAACGAGATGAGTCTCGCTAAGCAAAACAAACTGTCACGACCCAAACCCGGTCTTGATGGCGCCCAACCATATAGCTAGGCAAGCCTGACCAATTATCACTCAGGAACCCAACCCGATAACTCATTTCCGACAATTTAAGGGAATTTAACAGTTCAAAAATAATAAGGCGATTTTTGTAATAAAACAATACGGAACAGACCGAAATATCTGACCAAACACTCCCAACAGAATCTGGGGTCACGATTCTAGAGCCTCTAAACAACGGAGTAACAAATATTCGAAATTACATAAGTCTAGAATGCGGAAATAAAACTGAATAAAAGGGAGAAGTCGGGTCCTGCGAACGTCAGGCAGCTACCTCGACAACTCTGATAAAACTCTGGAAGACAGGGACTTCTCAGCTAAGTCTCCGGGACACCTGAATCTGCACACATGGTGCAGGGAGTAAAGTGAGTACTTCCAACTCAGTGGTAATAGACATATATAATGACTGAAAGTAAGAAATCCCGAAATACCACAATGCAAAGCTGAAACTAACCACTTAGCACATTAAACGATGAAACAACAATGATCAAAGACAGATAGACAAATAGATATCAATGCATGAATGCAATGCAATGCACATGACCGCTGCGGCGTACAGCCCGATCCATTGGGTACCCGCGCTCACTGTGGGGGTTCAGACTCCGGAGGGGCTCCTACAGCCCAAGCGCAATGACATAGTAGCATTCGCTGCGGCGTGCAGCCCGGTCCACAATCAGTCCAGTTATATATGCATGCAAGCCACACGGGCACAATCAAGTTTACCATTTTCAGTTCCATTTAACAGGTATTATAGTTTAAGTGATTAAAACCTTAGAAGATTGCTAATCATTTCTAGACAGTATTTAACTCAGGACTGATATCATGGAAACATGCTCAATTTCATGGCAACAGTGATAATAATCCCTAAGGGATCCAAATAGTTGGCACGCAGCCCAAATATGTTCATAACAATCCAAGTAGGATGTTTACCAGCCAATTTCTAGTCAATAACACAGTATAGACATCACTCGGACGGACTAAGCCATAGTCCCGTCCACAAACGACCCCGCACTCACCGTAGAGTACGTGTCTCGCCTCAATACAGCGTCACAATGTGAGATACCGGGGTTTCAAACCCTCAGGTCATCATCTACATCTATTACTCACCTCAAACCGGCCGTAGACTAGTCCGCAATGCCCTTTCCTCTTGAATCGACCTCCTCGCGCGTCGAATCTAGTCAAAACCACAACGAATACATTACTATATGCTAAAGAAACATAACCCAATCGAAATTACTCGAAAAATACTAAAAATCACGAAGTTGTCAAAGCCCGAGCCCCGGGCCCACTTATTGAAAAATTCCGAAATTTACATCACTGGATTCCTCGTCTCGCCACGAGTCTATACATATCAAATTTACAAAAATCGGAGTTCGTTTGCCCCTCCAAACTCATATTTAAACTCTCTTAAGTTTTCAAGCCCTAACCTCCATTTTTACCCTTTGATTCCTTGAATTTCAGTGATTAATCAATGTTTTTACACCAAAATAATATATTCCGAGGCTAATATTTCTTACCTGATGAAGCTCCTTTGATTTCTCCTCAAAATCGCCCAAGAACAACCCTAGTCGAAGTCCCAAATATTTTCTTAACTTATAAAATTCGCGAACACTGTTCATTAAACACAGGCCTGATTTCCGCTTCTACGGTCATTTAACCGCACCTGCGGTACCGCTTATGCAACATATTGACCTCTTATGCGGTCTCACTTAAAAATTCGTGGGACCGCTTATGCGACTCAGCATCCGCTTTTGCGGTCCTCCATCGACCGCTTTTGCGGTGTATTATCCGCTTAAGCGGACCCGCTGAAGCGACCCCCTAGTCTACTTATGCGGAATTGCCCTGGCCACGCCTGACCGCTTAGCGGCCATCCCACCGCATCTGCGGAACCGCTTCTGCAGTTCCTTTTCCACAGTTGCGGAAACAACAGAAGGCAGAAGTTTAGACCTGCAACATCCTACCAAAATTCCCGTTTAACCACCCGAAATCACAGCGAGGCCCCCAGGACCTCAACCAAAAACACCAACACATCCTATAACCTTATTAAAACTTGTTCCAATCCTCAAAACACGTCAAACAACGCTAAAAACAATAAATACATCGGATTCAAGCCTAATTTTCTTCAAAACTTCCGAAATGCGCATTCAATCAAAAACCCGACCAAACGATGTCCGAATGACTTGAAAATTTGCAGACATATCCAAAATCACCTAACGGAGCTACTGAAACTCTCGGAATTCCATTCCGACCCTCGGATAAAAATCTCACCTACCCGCCGGAATTCGCCAAAATTCAAACTTAGCCAATTCAAGTCTAATTCTACATCGGACGTCCAAATTCAATTCTGATTGCGCTCCTAAGTCACAAATCATCCCCCGAAGCTAACCGAATCATCAGAATTTCCATCCGAGCCCTCTAACTAAATAGTCAACTTCCAGTTGACTTTCCAAAACAAGCTCCCCTTTAAGAGATTAAGTGTCTCATTTCCAGCTAAAACCAATCCAATTCTATTCGACCAACTCAAATACTGATACTGAATCATAGTGAAGCATAATATAGGGGAACCGGGGCAGTAACTCATGTGACAACGGGCTAGGTCATCACATCCTCCCCAACTAAAACAAACACTCGTCCTCGAGCGGGTCAAGAAACATACCTGGAGTCTCAAATAAGTGAGGATATTTGCCCCGCATCTCCTGCTCGGTCTCCCAAGTGGCCTCCTCCACGGGCCGACCTCTCCACTGCACCTTCACCGAAGCTATGTCCTTTGATCTCAACTTTCGAACCTGACGACCCAAGATATCCACTGGCTCCACATCGTAGGTTAAGTCCTCATCAAACTGGATCGTGCTAAAGTCTAACACATGAGACGGGTCCCCAACATACTTCTGGAGCATAGAAATATGGAACACCAGGTGAACTCCCGACAAGCTGGGTGGCAAAGCAAGCATATGGTCCACCTCCCCAATCCTCCTAAGTATCTCAAAAGGTCCAATGAACCGTGGACTCATCTTCCCTTTCTTTCCAAACATCATAACGCCTTTCATAGGCGAAACCTTCAACAAGACCTTCTCGCCCAACGAATAAGATACATCTCGAACCTTCCGGTCCGTATAACTCTTCTGACGTGACTGGGCTGTGCGAAGTCTCTCCTGAATCACCTTTACCTTAACTAAGCCATCCTGGACCAACTCTGTCCCCAACAACCTAGCCTCGCCGGGCTCAAACCAACCAACCAGAGATCTACACCGTCTCCCATATAAGGCCTCATACGGTGCCATCTGAATGCTGGACTGATAGATGTTGTTGTAAGAAAACTCTGCAAGAGGCAAGTAATCAGCCCAAGAACCTCCAAAGTCA
>MU689652.1:2600-19334 GCA_026770625.1 Nicotiana glauca
AAAATGGGAAATGGGAACGAAGTCCCATTTCCATAACTTAAACATTCTGTCCAGGCCATTTTCCGCTTTTGCGGTCCAGGGGACGCTTCTGCGGTCCCGTTTTTGCGGTCGAACTTAAAAATACCTGGGTCCGCTTTTGCGGACTAAAAACTGCACCTGCGGTTTCGCTTACGCGGAAAAAGGACCGCTTCTGCGGTTCTCCTAATGTGGCGCCAAAACCGCTTATGCGGTCTTCCTGTCGCAGAAGCGACTCCGCTTCTGCGGAACAAGGATCCGCTTTTGCGATTCTTGACCCAATCGCCACTTCTGCTTCTGTGGCTTCCTGGCCGCTTAAGCGGCTCTGCTTCTGCGGCTCCAAAACCGCATAAGCGAAAATACCAGAAGCTGCAGGCCTAAAATCTTCATAAGTCCAAAAATTCCCCGTTTAGCTACCCGAAATCATCCCGAGACCCCCGGGACCTCAACCAAAAGAACTAATACAACCTAATACCTTATTCAAACTTGTACCAATCCTTAAATCACCCAAAACAACGCCGGAAACATGAATTAATCAAAGATTAAAGCCTATGAACTTCAAATTCTAACCAAACACACTTTCGATCAAAAACCTATCCAAACCTTGTCCTAATGACCTGAAATTTTGTGCACACATCCCAAATGAAATGACGGAGCAACAGAAACTTCCGGAATTCAAATCCAACCCTCGGATCAGAAACCCACTATCGGGCCGGAAACTTCAAAAATTCAAACTTCGGCATTTCAAGCCTAAAAGAGCTACGGACCTCCAATAACATTCTGAACACGCTCCCAACCCTGAAATTACCTAACGGAGCTAACGGAACCATCGGCTTTCCATTCCGAGGTCATCTTCACACTGTTCCGAATACGGACCATTTTTCAACTCTTAAGCTCTCATTTAAGGACTAAGTGTCCCAAAACACTCCTAATCCTAGAACCGAACGTCCCGGCAAACCAAAATAGCAGAAATGAACTTAGGGAAAGCAGTTAATGGGGGATCGGAGCGTAAATTCCAGAAACGACCGGCCGGGTCATTACAAAAACAAGTTTCATGCAATTTATACCACGTTCAAAATCAACTACGCGTATAAAGCATGCCTATAGGAACCCTCAATCGAATACGAGATGCTTCATTCACATATGGAACTAAAAGCAGTAACAACGGTGTTATAGAATTCATAAACTTAATTAAAATTGGCCTTTCTTTTAATAATATAACTCCCCTTTTAAAACCAGTACATATTCAGTTCATTTTAGACCCCGATGCTTCATTGCTCTTAGAGTTTAGTAGATGCCATGCCTATAGGATCCCTGTCCAGCACTTAGGCAAGCCTTAGGGTAAAGTTTTAAATCAAATCAATTCTGTTAATAAACTATAACCAATAGGCAAGCCTGAGTCGGGCTTCCTATCTGAATTATGTAATAAATCAGTCTGCCTCAACCTTTAAGTTCTCTCATGCTTAGTACTTAATCAGACCTTAACTAGCATGTGTAAGTCATGATTATGTGCTTCTTTGTGTAATGGGGGTGTATCTGAGCCTTTGCTTGTTATATGGTTTCCCCCAGCTTGCTATACATGTTTTGTATGTCGCCTTAGAATTTTTACCTTTAAAACCACAAATAAGCCTAATATCCCTCCCCTTTAGGATTAGTAGTCCTAAATGCCTCCGGGACTGATAGGATTGGGATGGGTAATAGCATGCAATAAGTAAACGAGACCATAACGCGCTTTAGTACCTTAACGGGGTTAGAAGAGTAGATATGGATATGATGACCACGCGATAATGCCACGCGTAGCCCCTCACTGAGGAGTGATTACCAAGAATTGTGTGGGGTGATCCATATTATTAATAAACCTAGGACCCCTATTCCCTTCTTTCTTGTCTTTTTTCAAAGGAAGTTCAAACTCTTTCTTTTTTTTTAAAGAAAAAATCAGCTTTCTTTTAGTTCTCTCCAAATTTATTTGTTTGTAAACCCTTATGTGAAAATCCCCTCTTATTTGAAGTTTTTATTTGTCTACGTGTTATTTGCATCTAAAATTCACAATAATAGTCTAGCTGGGAACCACACTAGTGGATTTTGAGGGGTGCCTAACACCTTCCCCTTAGAATAATTTCAAGTCCTTACCCTATCTCTAGTTAATCAAATCAAATTCTCCTCGGTGTCCTAATGCACCCTAATCATTAGGTGGCGACTCTTCAAATAAAATCCAATTTCCAAAAGGAATGAGTTGTCCTTCTAAATGTCACGAACCCGATTTCGAGAAGAAAAAGGGGGGCGACACCTGGCACAGCAAGAAACAAAGATGTGTAGTCCTATCTACTACTGAAGTGGAATATTTGGATGTAGGAAACTACTGCACACTAGTTCTATGGTTTATGCATAAACTGTTAGATTATGATTTACGTGTTAACTATATTCCTATTATGAGTGATAACACTAGTGCTATTTGTCTATCAAAAATTTTTGTGCATCATTCTTGGGCTAAGGATATTGAGATTAAGAATCATTTTATACGTGATCATCTTTTTATAGGCGATATTGTGTTAGAATTTGTCAATACTAAAAATCAGTTAGCGGATATGTTTACAAAACTGTTGCCTGAAGAAAGATTCGGTTTCCTTCGTAACAAAATTGGTGTTTGTACAGTTCCCGTATAACTTTGCTAAGTGTTTTCTATAACTTTTTCCATAAATATTCTTCGTAATTTTTGCCAAAAAAATCTTTTAGTACTTGATTAGTCTGTACATGCTTTAATTGCTGAACTGACGGCGGGCTTGCAGAAGGCAACTTTTCAGTTTCTCTTCACATGTCTCTCTTAGAATCGATGCATCCATTCAAACTCCTTTTAACTCCTTCCCCTCGATCATATCTCCCATTCTCTCAAAGAAACTCAGTCTCTCTCTCTCTCTCTCTCTCTCTCTCTCTCTCTTTGTTCTCTTTTAGACATGGCTAAAACCAAACACTCTCCTTCCTACTCCATGCCCAGAAGAAGTTATCGCTTCAAGAAAAACCATCAAACTAATGATCCTGTTGATGTAGAATCCTCAGAAAGCACAAACCGTCTATTGACCGAGGATGATTCCAGTGATTCTCAAAAAGATATTCTTATCTCTAAAAAGAGGGATGAAAAGCATCCAATGGAGTCCATTCCCAAACAATATTCTCAAAAAAGAGTGAAAACTGAAAGTATAGAGTTTGTCCCTGAAGACAAGATTAATGTCTATGGCCCCCAAGAGAAGGCTAGGTTTTTTGCTTTTAAAGGAAAGTTGATTGCTTATGATGGCACTGTAAGTTTGAAATCTATGCAGAACTCTCACCGTGATGTTATCACTATATTTGAAACTCAGAAACTTGTCTCTCTATATGCTTTTGTTGGTTATACTGTCTATGAATAGCATGTGCCTATGTTTTATGCAAATCTGTTTGTGAATGATAAAGATGATTTAGAATCAACGCTTTTAGGAACTCGTATTATACTTGACGCTTATCAGTTTGAGAAAATCTTTGCAACAAAATTTGTTGAATATAGTCTATTTGTGTAACATTCTTGGCCTAATAGTTTTGAAGTGTAGTTTGAGGAAGCCAAAAATGTGTTGTCTGAAAACCCCCTCTGATATTGGTCCAAAAAGTTTGAAATCTGAACACCGTGTACTAGCCCACATTATTGCTACCACTTTGCTACCTTGTACTGGTTCACTTAACGCCCTGTCTCTTAGATATGTATTTATTTTGTACTATTTTGTAAATGGGAAGAACATTAATTGGTTTGCCCGGGTACGTCAGTACATGCTTCAAAGCATCAGGGATGTTTTATCCTCTAGGAATAGTTTATCATATGGTATACTAATCTCTCACATCTTGAAAGTTATGAAAGTGGATATGTCTCTCTATACTCCTAAAAAACCATCTCCAGCACATATGACAAGACTCCCTTTGCCATTATGGGATATACCTTGATTGAGGGAACGTGGCTTAAGAAAGATAAGGCACCTGAATTCATCCCTAAACAGGGCACTGGAGGGATTAAATCTGGAGCCAGCAAATCCTCTTCCTCAGATCAGTTGCTGCTAATGCAGCAAAACATTGCTGGTATCAAGGAATTGCTAACCTCTATGCAGGAACAAGTGGACAAGATCAGGGCAGTAACCAAGGAAACTGAAGCAGATGTCGCTAGGCTAAGGATCACTCTACAAGATATAAAGAGGCAAACAATTAGGGCTATGCAGGATGTAATTGAGAAGCTTACTAAAGTCACCAAAGATATTGATGCCTACTATGACAGTTTCTGCACCAAAGTGATCAACACCCTGAAGTATTTCCTTGGAAGGAATTAAGGGTCTAGGATGTTTAGACAATCTTTTTATTTTGTTTTATGTGGTGGATGTTAAAACTATTTCTTTTTATTGTTTCTCGATGGACATGTCAGTCGACTATGCACACTATTTCTTCTGGTTGATCCAGAGCTGCTTCTGATTTTGGTATGATATGCTTGTATATGTATATATGGATATGATGTGACTCACTCCCGTCTTTGTACATTGGCATTTCTATTAGAGCTCTGTAGACAGTTATGTCCAGTTGGATAGTATGTGGCCTTGTCGGCTTTCAGTTTTGAGTATATAGTTGTCTATCGCGGCCTTATGGGTTCGCCCACTGTAACCCGCACGTATATGTATATATGTCTTTTGGACAAGTTTCCTTCACGTATATTATTCTCAAAATTCAGCAGATGTTAATCAGGTTTATAGCTTAGACGCATGCTTAGGGGTGCTTGACAGGTAGGACTCAGGCACCCGTGGTAGCCCTTCGGTTTGGGCCGTGACATGCATGGTACCTCTGCCTCTACCTTTTCTTGATTCTCCCCTTCCTTTAGAAGATTCTCCTCTTCCTCTTGATCGAACCATTATCTATGTATGCACAAAGAGAGTTGTCAGTTGATGCACATGTTCCAAATGGTTGTGAGCTATGTAAGCATTGAAGGACACTTAGAAGCAACATGATTTCAAGTTTGCAGCATGCAGTAGACAAGGTACAAGTATGGTCCACACAATTTGGAGTGCGGTCCCCAAAGAGGAAATACGGTCCGCACAATTTCAAGTACGGGACGCATTCAGTACATTTGTGTGAAGTCCTAAGAGAGAAGTCTCTGATGGATAATGCGGTTTTCATCTACGACATAAGAAAACCAATTGCAATCCGCACATTGCGGTACGCACTTGAGTAATATTACTCAGGAGCTCAGAGAAGAAGTTCTCTGATTGTTAGTGCAGACCTCCCTTTGCGGCCGCAAAATTCAAACCATAGTTCACAGAATATAAAGTACGGCCGCACAAACAACTAGGATGCAAGTTATCCAATCAGAAGTCTGCGAACCACATAATTCAAGTGTGGTCCGCACAGTTAAGAACAGTGATTGCAACATTTCTTTTTACCTAGGTTATGCACGTATGTGTTCAATCCTATTGGGCAACATGGTAAGGGCATGATAATCAACCACCCAACCCAATCTAAGAATGTTTTGGCAATAACCCAATGCTAAACTATCTCACATAGACATAGTAAAGAGATGCAATAGCAGATAGCCTAAAAGACAAATCAAAAGAAACATAAATTTAAAAATAAAACAACAAGATTAAGGTGATGAATACCAGATAGTGCTAGTGTAATAATATCCAAGTAAGTGCGAAGGGTTGTTTTTTATAACACAGAGCAAGCACGTGGCTACCTTTTAGAGTAGTAGGTGTTGATACCCGATTTTTCCCTATGTATTTTTATACTCAAAATAGCATGTGTATGCACATATAAGCATGCCCAAGAGTTTTGGTATTTTCCCTCAATTTTTAAGATCAATTTATTGTCTATTTTAGTAGTACAAAATCCAATAATTATTCCCGAATTATCATTTTTTATTTCCATTTTTATATTTACACCAAGATATAATTAAGGTAATTTTTGCATATTTTTACAATTTTTTTTTGTATTTTCTAAGTTAAATTGCATAAATTGCAATTATAGCCTATATTACGATTAACAATATTTTACAATTATAAAATTATTTCTAGTATTTTTAGATTAATATTTATACGTTATTAACTAGTTTAGTGCCTTTAATTAATTTTTAAAATTATTTTAACTATTTTATATAAAATAAAAAGGGAAAATTGACTATTTAACACATAACCCATTATAATTTCAATTAAATCCAATTGACCCAAAACCCAACTAAATTCGCTCCAGCCTAATCTCTAATCTAACCCGGCCCAACTCCGAATTAATCTGAGTCGTTGATCAAATAAGATCAACGGCCCAGATCATTGTTCTTTAATTAAACTCTAACCTACTCCCCGACCCCTCACTCTTCGAGACTGGTCTCTCTCTGTCTGTCTCTTCCTCTCCTCATTCTCTCTAGAACCTTCTGGTTCTTCTTCTACGATGGCCTTCACCCTCTCTCCAGCCACCTCCAGCCTCACCTCTTTCTACCACCAGCCGCCTTGAAGCCTTACCTCACCGGTTCCCTCTATCCCTGAGACTCTAGGAGTCTTCACCATGCAAGAAGGTCACTGAAGCTTTGCCTTGGTTTGTTTCCGGCCTTTCTCCGATGGGTTTTGGTCCGATGGTACTATAGTCACTATTATTCCTAGAGTTTCACAGCCAGATTTCTCTTATTTATCTCACTGGTTTCTTATGAAACCTTAATCTCAACCCAAAGATCTTGAATCTCTGTATTTTTAACGATTTTTAACTCACGCCTTTATGTTTTGCACTACTCTCTACTCGATCTTTACGATCGTTCAAGTTTTAAACATTTTTGTTCCCTTTTTTGAAACTAGGGTTTCTAAACCCCTTTTCGAAATCACATTATTTTCTGATTTTGAGTACTAATTCGTGATTCTCAGTACTATTTCTAAACATTTTTCTTAAGTCTGATGAAACCCTAGCTTTATATGTTTGTGTTTGTATTATTTGCTTGTTTGTGTGTTCTTTTGGTTTCTTCTCTGAGTCCCATGCTCTTTGCTTTAATTTTGTTGCTAGTGTTTCATCCCCCTACCATTATGTGTTCTTCGCTTAAGGTTTCTCTGATTGTTTACATGATGATTTTATATCGATTCTTACAAGCCCTCTTCGAGACTGTGATACTTGCCTTAAAATTATGATTCTGCGTATTTTCCTTATAGTTTGGTATTGATTTCGAATTGCTTCCTTAATTTGTGGGATACTTTCCTTGATTAATACTGATCTCCTAGAAATCAAGGCGCGCCATTTAGCGAATTTTCCATGGCCCTCGCAAAGTCGAAAATATAGTTGCTTTAGGCGCGTATTTTTGTCACGCCCCAAAATCGAGGGACACGACCGGTGCTCAACCGGAGGACCCCAGTCAAGCGGACATGGAATTGCCTTTCCTATCCCACGTGTTACCTTGTGTTTCCAATATACATTATTCTTTTGAAATAGCGATTTAAGACTTAAGCATAAACTTACAACTTGAGTTCATTTCTACTTTTTATCCTTTTCAACATTTGATACCAAGTACTTGCAAAATACATCCAACATTTACCAACATGGACCACGATTTTGAACCATACCATTATTACACAAAATACCTTTACACACCACCCACATTGTGTCTACGGAGCCTCTATGAATACTAGGAACTTAACCAATACTTGCCGGCGACAAGGCCCCGGCTATACCTTACAATACACAATAAACTCAAAATAAGGTGGCATGAACCACACATGACCCCAAGAGGAAGTGGGGCTCACCAATGCAACTGATGGGATGGAGAAGAGGCACTATTGTCGGTCGACTGGAGTACCTGCTATACGACCACCTACAATCATAACACGAATGTAGCACCCCCGGCAAAAGGGACGTAGTACATTTGAATTGTACTGGTATGTATAACTAAACACCATCTAATTAGAAAGAACTATCAAACAAGAATAAAGAGATCATAAAAGTAAATCAAAAGCTTTAACAATCCCCACATCAACAAATAAAAGGGATCACATAGCTTTCACATAATTTCCATACCTCTAGGTTGCGTTCCATAGCCCGTCATAGGGTTCACATATCATATTATACACCTATGCATTTCATAGCCCGTCCATAGGGTTCACATATCATATTATACACCGATGCGTTTCATAGCCCGTCCATAGGGTTCACATATCATATTATGCACCTATGTGTTTCATAGCCCGTCCATAGGTTCCACATTTTATATTATACCCCTATGCATTTCATAGCCCGTCCATAGGGTTCACATATCATATTATACACCTATGCGTTTCATAGCCCGTCCATAGGTTCCACATTTTATATTATACCCCTATGCGTGTCATAGCCCGTCCATAGGGTTCACATATCATATTATACACCTATGTGTTTCATAGCCCGTCCACAGGTTCCACATATCAATTAATCGGCACATGGGGCCACAATCATTACAGCATACTTGGCATTAGGCCATATTTCATAACTCAATCTCTTATTTCCCACATTTCACATCATTTCCACATATTTCATATCAATATCAATTTCAAGAACAAGCCATTCAATTCAAGATGTCAAGTACACGTGAGAGGATCCATGAATCCTAGGCATATACAATATCTCGGAGATCATGCACCTCAAGTTTATTGACAATGGAACTTTAAACACCAGGGGCTCTTCCAACTCAATAGAGGGGTTACACCAACCCGCAATAAAAACACACATCAAAGGCATAAGAAAATAATTACACCAATTATTCTTGAATCCTTCCTTTTCAATCATGACATTATACAATTATAATTCAAGTTCTCGGCACATTGTCCATACTCTATTTCCCAAATTCATTTGATTACTTCAAAAATCTCTATACATAGAGAATTTCACATAGTTTGGCATAAGATATGTTGCGCCATTTTTAAGTTATCAACAATAGCACCTTGATCATATTGGAATGCATATTTCACAATTATAGGGTCACAACACCAACTCATGGAAAGTACCAATAACAACAAGAATCCAAAGTTCAATCTTACCACATTTACATAGTCACTTACTTCACTTCCAAACATCTTTGTACATTACCAACAACTAGACACAATTAATCAAATATATTTGGTACACATAAGAACAATTTGGAGGATCAACCATAAAGAGTTTTCTCACACAATTTGGCATCAAAATCTCACTTTAAGCTTGACTTGAGGTCTAGGCATTTTAGCACATAATTCCCATTTTATTTTTCACATATCCTCATTTACCAAGAATAACATAATAAACACATTGAGGTACACCCTTCACATATATTCTTGCAACACCAAAATTCTTTGAAATAATGAATACTACATAAATCAAATTCCGGACTTATAAGGGACACCATAGGAGTTCAATTTCTAAGAAGATGGAGTTTTAGACATACATAACTCGAATTCGCCCCTTAATGACACTATAAGGATCCAATATAATTAAGCAACTTCAATATACAATACAACATTCAATAGGGCCAATATTAGTAATAAATCCCATAACTCATGCCATTTAGGCATATTATCAAACACCTTGTAGGTATAAACCTTTATACGTCATAACTATAGTATTGGTTCATCCAATTATCACCATTAACCAACAATTCACTCCACCATCATTCCTAACCAATTCATACTCCTAACATCACATGTATGATCAACCATTCACACCCAACCAACAAAATTCTATCAAATAATCACCTTTAAATCCCTACCATGATCATGTATTTAAATTGAGAATTTATGGCATCCAATCACCATACCATGAGTTACCATAATTAATTCACACTCATATTTCCATAGTAACTCCATATATATAAGTCTTAAGGGTAAAATATTACCTCTTGTATACCAAATCTTGAAAGATAACTTTGAGGTGTTCTTGAGATTTTGAAGAAATCCTATGAAATCCAACCAAAATCATGTTGTAAATAGTAATTGAGAAGTGAAATCTTCATGAAAACACACTTAAAATCTCACCTTAGGTGTGCAATTTGATGCCTTGGTCGAGTTGGGGTGTAGAGAAAGCCCTAAGCTTGAAAGATATCTCAAATTCTCTTATTTCCGGTCTTTAGGGGTATTTAGAAGCCTTCCAATAGCGCGGTCGCGCACCTGGTCGCGCTAATATGCACGTCCAAAAGCAGAATACTTCGCGATATGCGCGTCCACAAGCGCGATCGCGCACCTAGGCGTGCTAGTGACACATGCCCAGTAAAATGGTCATAACTTTCTGTATACACCTCCAAATGACGAACGGTTTGTTGCGTTGGAAACTAGACTCAAAGGGCTTTAATTTCATAGGTTGTGCATTACAGAAATCCATATATAACCGGAGATAGGATCGTCCAAAGTGAGGTCTTGTGCGTACTCATCTACAACTTTCGTGTAATATGAAATTTTGCAACTTGGCTTAGACTTAGGCCTCTCCTTAGACCCCAATTCACTTCTAATATGACTTATACGCTTATTAACATATCCAATTGATATCCATCATATCATTAATCCTCATTTGCACACGAAATAAAATAATTAGCCTACCTTGGCATGACGAAATCTTAAATTACTCAAAAAAAAAAAAATCCAGGGCCTTACATTCTCCCCCCCTAGGATCATTCATCCTAGAATGAGGATTGAGGTCCATTCAATAGCCAAACTTATGTAACTTCAGCTTGTTCATATCATGAAATATATCAATAGCCCCGAATTTGGCTAACTCCATAAATTTTTTGAAAATTTCGCCAAAGTTTCCTTTGTAATTAGGCCTATCTATCTCTCAGAGAGCCCCGAAACATATTTCCAAGACCATTACACAGTTTCTGTTATTCCTACAACTGGTATACAATTCATTCCCTAATAACTCGTACATATTCATACACTTTAAACAACTTACAATTAGCTCGTTCTCTTTACACCACAAATTGCACATGGTTCAATCAAGGTCATTTACTTTGCATACAACTAGGTCACTTCAATGAGCCCCATACAATCCAATAACTTTAACATGCCAGAAATGCTTCAATTAATCATTACCAGTCTACACCATCATTAATCATTTACCTACCACATAAGTTTCACAAAATTTTCATTTACCTCAAGGGTTGCACATTACTCAAATAGAAACAACATTTGTAATTTGGCACACATTGGGAAGTTAAAACAATAAGGCAAATTTCGGAAAAATGGGGTGCTTTTGCACAAATCTGAACACTGCCTCAAATTGATTGAAGAAAATCGTTTGCAACTACTTGACTTGTTCGAATAAATGGGGATATTTCTCTTTCATTTATTTTTCCGTTTCCCACGTGGATTCCTCAACTTGTTGACTTTACCACAACACTTTAACTGAAGTAATTTCCTTGTTCCTCAATTTTTGGACTTGCCTATCAAGAATAGCAACCAGAATTTCTTCATACAATAACTCTTCATTGACCTCAATTGTCACGATGGTGGATAGATCCCCAACTACTTTCTTTAACATAGACACATGGAACACCGGGTGCACTAATGACATCTCAAGGGGCAATTCCAGCATATAAGCCACATGTCCTATCCTTTGATAGATCCGATATGGACCGACATACCTTGGGCTCAATTTCCCTTTCTTCCCAAATTGCATGACTCCATTCATGGGAGATACTTTCAAGAACACCCAATCATCTACTTGGAATTTTAATTCTCTGCGACGTACGTCTACATAGAATTTCTGACGACTCTGAGCAGTTTTCATCCTCTCCTGAATGATTTTAACTTTTTCCATAGCCTGGTGCACGAGATCTGGCCCTAACAGTACTGCTTCACCCACTTCGAACCATCTAATCGAAGACCTACACCTCATTCCATACAATGCCTCAAATGGGGCCATATGAATGTTGGCATGAAAGCTGTTATTGTAAGCAAACTCGACAAACAGCAAATGGTCATCCCAACTACCTTTGAAATCTAGAACACAAGCTCGCAACACATCTTCAAGCATCTGAATAGTCCACTCCGCCTGACCGTCAGTCTGCGGATGGAAAGTCGTATTGAGATTTACTTTACCCAAAACTTGCTGAAATTTCCTCCAAAAGTTTGATGTGAACTGAGCCCCTCGATCCGAGATAGTAGAAACTGGAGTGTCGTGAAGTCTGACTACTTCCTTGATGTACAACTGAGCATACTGTTCTGCAGTATCGGTGGACTTGACTAGCAAAAAGTGAGCTGATTTCGTGAGTCGATCTACGATTACCCAAATTGAGTCGAACTTGCATGTAGTGCACGATAATCCTACCAAAAAAAATCCACATTGATCATTTCCCCTTTCCACATTGAAATTTCTATTCTTTATAACAATCCTCTAGGCCTTTAATGTTCGGCCTCCACTTGCCGACAGTTCGTATATTTTTCCACAAAGTCCGCCATAATATTGGATTTTCCCGGGTGATATAGAATATCGATGTCGCAACCTTTGAGTAACTCCAACTATATTCTCTTTTCTAGACCACGCATGTCTTCAACAAAATATTCAAACATCATAGCTACATGGTCTCACTCTTGTTTCATTGTATTTAAGTTGCCTTACGACGGTCCTTCCTCCCCCACTTGGGGCGAATGTCCTGGGTTTTGACACAAGTCTTGAATTTAATTTCTCATGTCAATATCCTTTATGAGTGTAATACAACTTTGTACATTTCTGGGTCCTTATAAGTTTGTAGTACAAGGGTCTTCTCTTCTTGGGTTCAATTGAGTCTCATTTCATAACTTCTTACCTCATGTGAGAGACTTACACTCTCACCATTAATCTCTTGGTCATTCTCTCATATATCACGTGCTTATATAACCAATATTCTTTCACAACTCAGGATCATTTACATCTCGCACTATCCACGTGTGCTATTCAAGCTTACGTCTCATTTATCAAATGAATGCCTCTTTGGGCGGGTAATCACTTGTAATACGTTTCTCAAATAAAGTATACTTATGGTACTATATACTTATACTATATATCCATACCATTTGTTCAACAAGATACATGTGCCATCTCCTTAATATCCATGTCGTTGCCTATTAGTCATGACATATGACAACATTACTTGAAATAGACGAAAGAGCATTTAAACTTACCTTGAATCTCAACGCATGAGTTAGAAAACAATCTTATAGTCAAGATTTATTGCACGATTTGGAGTGTTGAAAAAGGGTAATATTCCTACATGTCCATGTAGCCTCCAACTTATAGATGTGGTCGACAACACACCGATAAGAAGGACTCTACTAGACACGGCTCCGAGACATCCTAGGACACTTTAAAACCTTAAGCTCTGATACCAAGTTTGTCATGCCCCAAAACCGAGGGACACGACTGGCGCTCAACCGGAGGACCCCAGTCAAGCGGACCTGGAATTGCCTTTCCTATACCACGCGTTACCCTGTGATTCAAATATACATTATTCTTTTGAAATAGCAATTTAAGACTTAGGCATGAACTTACAACTTGAGTTCATTTCTATTTTTTATCATTTTCAACATTTGATACCAAGTACTTGCAAAATACATACAACATTTACCAACGTGGACCACGATTTTGAACCGTACCATTACTACCCAAAATACTTTTGTACACCACCCACATTGTGTCTACGGAGCCTCTATGAATACTAGGAACTTAACCAATACTTTCCGGCGACAAGGCCCCGGCTATACCTTACAATACACAATAAACTCAAAAGAAGGTGACATGAACCACACATGACCCCAAGAGGAAGTGGGGCTCACCAATGTAATTGATGGGATGGAGAGGAGGCACTACTATCGGTGGACTGGAGTACCTGCTATAGAACTACCTACAATCATAACACGAATGTAGCTCCCGTGGCAAAAGGGATGTCAATACATTTGAATTATACTGGTATGTATAACTAAACACCATCTAATTAGAAAGAACTATCAAACAAGAATAAAGAGATCATAAAAGTAAATCAAAATCTTTAACAATCCCCACATCAACAAATAAAAGGGATCACATAGCTTTCACATAATTTCCATACCTATAGGTTGCGTTCCATAGCCCGTCATAGGGTTCACATATCATATTATACACCTATGTGTTTCATAGCCCGTCCATAGGGTTCACATATCATATTATGCACCTATGCATTTCATAGCACGTCCATAGATTCCACATTTTATATTATACCCCTATGCATTTCATAGCCCGTCTATAGGGTTCACATATCATATTATACACCTATGCATTTCATAACCCGTCCATAGGTTCCACATTTTATATTATACCCCTATGCATTTCATAGCCCGTCCATAGGGTTCACATATCATATTATACACCTATGCGTTTCATAGCTCGTCCATAAGTTCCACATATCAATTAATCGGCACATGAGGCCACAATCATTACAGCATACTTGGCACTAGGCCATATTTCATAACTCAATCTCTTATTTCCCACATTTCACATCATTTCCACATATTTCATATCAATATCAATTTCAAGAACAAGCCATTCAATTCAAGATGTCAACCACATGTGAGAGGAACCATGAATCCTCGGCATATACAATATCTCAGAGATCATGCCCCCCAAGTTTATTGACAATAGAACTTTAAACACCAGGGGCTCTTCCAAATCAATAGAGGGGGTACACCATGGGAGCTTAATTTCTTGGAAGAGGGAGTTTTAGCCATACATACCTCGAATTCGCCCCTTAATGACACTATAAGGATCCAGTACAATTAAGCAACTTCAATCTACAATACAACATTCAATAGGGCCAATATTAGTAATAAATCCCATAACTCATGCCATTTAGGCATATTATCAAACACCTTGTAGGTATAAATCTTTACACCTCATAAATATAGTATTGGTTCATCCAATTATCACCATTAACCAACAATTCACTCCACCATCATTCCTAACCAATTCATACTCCTAACATCACATGTGTGATCAACCATTCACACCCAACCAACAAAATTCTATCAAATAATCACCTTTAAATCCCTACCATGATCATGTATTTAAATTGGGAATTTATGGCCTCCAATCACCATACCATGAGTTACCATAATTAATTCATACTCATATTTCCATAATAACTCCATATATATAAGTCTAACGGTAAAAGATTACCTCTTGTAGACCAAATCTTGAAAGACAACTTTGGGGTGTTCTTGAGATTTTGAAGAAATCCTATGAAATCTAACGAAAATCATGTTGTAACTAGTAATTGAGAAGTGAAATCTTCATGAAAACACACTTAAAAACTCACCTTAGGTGTGCAATTTGATGCCTTGGTCGAGTTGGGGTGTAGAGAAAGCCCTAAGCTTGAAAGATATCTCAAATTCTCTTATTTCCAGTCTTTAGGGGTATTTAGAAGCCTTCCACTAGCGCGGTCGCGCACCTGGGTGCGCTAGTATGTGCGTCCAAAAGCAGAATACTTCGCGATATGCACGTCCACAAGCGCGATCGCGCACCTGGGCGCGCTAGTGACACATGCCCAGTAAAATGGTCATAACTTTCTGTAAACACCTCAAATGACGAACGGTTTGTTGCGTTGGAAACTAGACTGAAAGGGATTTAATTTGATAGATTTTTCATTACATAAATCCATATATAACTGGAGATAGGATTGTCCAAAGTGAGGTCTTGTGCACACTCATCTACAACTTTCGTGTAATATGAAATTTTCCAACTTGGCTTAGACTTAGGCCTCTCCTTAGACCCCAATTCACTTCTAATATGACCTATACGCTTATTAACATATCCAATTGATATCCATCATATCATTAATCCTCATTTGCACACGAAATAAAATAATTAGCCTACCTTGGCACGACAAAATCTTAAATTACTCAAAAAAAAAAACGGGGCCTTACAAATTTAATGTTGCCTTCCTAAACTCGAGTGTGCATTTCATGTGATGTTAAATAAAATGTGTCTTGGACCGCGGGTGCATTTCATGTGGCGTGGTTCAAAGACGTATTTTCGATAACGTTGAATCTTACTAAAATTAATTAAAAGCGGTTAATAATTTTAAACTCATACCATAGGCTAAAACATGTATTAAAATCAGATAATATGCCAATTGCAATAGTTTAAGCGACTGTGCTAGAACCGCAAAATCCGGGGGTGCCTAACACCTTCCCTCGGGTTAATAGAATTCCTTATTCAGAATTTCTGGTTCGCAGACTTCAAAAGGAAAGTCGAATTTCCTTGATTTGAGATTTAAAATAAACTGGTGACTTGGGACACCAATAAAATATTCCAAGTAGAAACTCTGAATTGAATAAATAATCCCATTTAAAATAATATCACTTAAATTGGAAAAACTCTCGTATATACTCCCTTTCGGGGTGTGTGTAAAAAGGAGGTGTGACAACTCTAGCAACTATGCTGGGGATCCAAACTCAGAACTTCGGTTCGGGGTTTAAGAATTCAAGCTTAGAATAACTGTTATAGTTGGCTTGTTTCATTATTTGATTTTTCCACGTGTTTGAGCCTAATATGCTAAATACCGTTGTTTACCGCTTTGATATTGTTTGAATGTATATAAATTGCTACGAAACCCTCCTCTCTCTGAGTCTTCTAAATCTGGGAAGGGTGCACTTCGTGTAGCTTCTCTTCTGTTAGAGTCATATCCAATTTTAGAATGAGGATCAGACAAGTTGCAAAGATGGTAAAGCTTTTGTATTCCCGGTA